>CAEFZY010048996.1:0-14671 GCA_903066815.1 Brachyrhaphis roseni
TGCCCACAAATCACAAAATATTATAGAAGTCGTACTTCAATAGTTAATAAACAAAACTACCCTTATAGACAAAATAGCTATTGAATTGAGTTAGCAGAGAGCATTACATTAGATATGAATACCAAGCTTTTTAGGCTTGGTATTCACATGTTGTAGTGGAATATTTACTGCATTTTACTGAAATGCAATTTCTTTAACCATAAACTAGGAAGCACAACGGTATCACTATATGCATATTTAGATATTTTTTCACAATATTTATTTGTTTGTTTTAATTCCATTAGTCATTCTCTCAGAATATGCATAAAGACAAACCCTGGGTGACAGAGGTTTAAGAAATGGCTCCAGTGAAGCATAACTAAAAAGAGCCGGCCGGAGCAGAAAAATGGAAAAAGCTTAAGAAATGTTACATTGGTTTTGATCTTAATCAAAGCTGATAAAATTAAACTTGTTTGTGACCAATGCAGAGTTCTTCCAGTCTGAAGCATCATTTAAATGCAGCACAGTTAAAACTAGCAAATGACCCACACAAACAAACAACAGAAGGAGATTTTCATGAATCATGATCCATTCAGAGTGAATATCAGTAAGAGCAAAGTGGAAACATGCAAAAAGCTTGTAGGAAATTAAAAGAGGAGTTTGACTGAATATGAATAGAGACTTTTTCAGCAAAGTATTGAAGTATATATTTATATATATTATATTCCAATAACTATGCCATCTTTTCAGAGGTGCCTGTCTGGTTTCCTTTCAAAAACAAATCTATTTTTTAACCAAATCGTATTGACTCTTAAACCTAAGTTTTTCTGGCATCATACTACAGAGTCATGCAGCAAGCGGCTGTCCCTGTTCTTATCTTTGGCTCCAGAGGTTTGCTACACCCCGCCTCACATGCCTTTATATACTTAAAGGTCTACATGTTTGTGTTTTGAGATAAGAAATGAGACTGCGCTTATTTATGTTTTCTTATGGGTTCATCCTAGTTGCAAAAGTATTAAGGTAAGGAAAGCGTTTGTTATTTCTGAGTAAATATTAGATTATGGGATTTCTTTTGGTCAGTGGAGTATATTGTTATCATATATATGTTAATTTTTTTTTTATTACATCTGGGGATTTTTTTATTATACTGTCTTTGTTCTTACGTTTTGACACCAACCTACCACACGGACTAAAGGTTAAAATCAGCCAACTAATTATCATGCTAAACTTTTACATGCTAATTATATTTATTTGTCATGCTGAAAAAAAACAACCTCAAACTTTACTTTATGAGAAATTTATTATTAATTAATAAATTAGGAACGATAACATTTTTCCCCTCCATTTTTTTGTAGAATGTCAAGAATGTTGAAAGGAGGGATCATCATTTTCCTTTTATCTTTACTGATTGACTTTTCCGTTACTCAACCCGATCAACAAGAGAATCAGGAAGTCTATGGTGTGTCTGCAACGGAAATCCCCCGCACTCTGAGACCTGGCGTGACAGAGGTCTTCTTTGTGAACAGCCGGATTTATACAATCCCCAGTGGAGCTTTTGCTGGAAGTCCAGAACTTGAAAAAGTGGAGTTTATGGAAACAGAAACAAATACTATCGAGGTTGGAGGCTTTGATGGTTTGGTGAAGCTCAAAAGTGTTGAAATATCCAATAATCCTTTGAGGTCAGTGCCTCTAGGTTTGTTTAAAGAAAACAGCAATCTGGAGACAATTATTATGAAGTTTAACAAGCTTGTTCGACTTGAGAAAGGTTTGTTTGATGGTCTAACAAAGTTGGTAGACCTACAGCTACACGGAAATGAAATTGAGTTAATTGAAAACCAAACATTTGACGATCTTGTCAATCTTAAAAAGGTCAATTTGGGTAAAAACAATCTTACTTCAGTATCCACAAGCTGGTTCTCAAACCTGAAAAAACTGACTGTTATACGGCTGTATGAAAATCAGCTCACCACCATTCCTGAGGATCTCTTCATGGACTTACCAGACTTAGAGGAAATAAGTCTGCATGGAAACAAGATCAGTGAACTATCCCCAAATTTATTTCCACATAAAGGAAAGCTTGTTAAATTGTTCTTGGAAAATAATCTTCTGACTAGTTTACCTGAAGAATATTTTATTGGCTTCCCTAAGCTTAAAACATTGACCCTAAGAAATAATCAACTGACCAGCCTGCCGCTGGTGCTTTTTGGTGAAATGCCTAAACTGACTGAGCTGAGCCTCCAACAAAACAATCTCAGCACACTTCCTAAGGGAATCTTCAGCTCCTTGAAGAAAGTTAAGAAGCTGGACCTCTCCAAAAATCATTTTGTGAACTTGTCTCCTGATTACTTTGACGGACCCGAGAAGCTCACTGAGCTTAACGTCCAAGGCAACATGATAAAGTCATTGGATGCACAACTATTTGAAAATCTTCAATTTGTGACCACAATCAAGCTTGCCAACAATGACCTTCGGACACTTTCTGGGGATGTTTTTGACTCTTTGACTAAACTCAAAAAGCTTGACCTTAGTAACAATCCATGGCAATGTGACTGCAATCTGATAGATTTTTATCACTGGATAAAATTCAATGCTGAAAAGCTCACACCAGGGGTGCACTGTGAGAATCCAGAACATCTGAAAGGACAGGAAATCAAATTGTTAAATGAGGATCAGTTAGTTTGCCCCACTCTCCCACCCACTACCACCACCTTACCGACCACTATACCAACAACAGTTCGAACAACAAAAACGACAACCACTCTCACTACCACCACACTGCGCATTACAACACCCACCACCACTTTACCAACCACCACACCCACAACCACACAGCCAACCACCACCACACCCAGAACCACACAACCAACCACCACCACACCCACAACCACACAGCCAACCACCACCACACCCACAACCACAATAGCAACCACAATGCCATCAACCACTGTTACTTCCACCACAGTACCAACAACTACATCAACAACAATTGAGAGTACAGTTATTACGACGACCCCCACCACTATTGCCACGACAACAGTTCCAACGACTACAGCAATAATCACAACAACCATGATGACAACCACTCTAACCACAACCCCCACCTCAACAACTACACCCACAACAACTGCCCCTACCACTATGACAACTGCACCCACCACCACCCTTACAACTGCCCTGACAACAGCTACACCTTCAACAACTAAACAAACAACTACTATAACAACAACAACAACACTTATGACAACCACCATATTCACAACTGCACAATCTACCATGATGACTACTTTATCAACCACAACTACACTTAGACCTACCACCACAGTGACCACAACTACACCCACAACAACAAAACCCACAACGAGCACACTCCGGACCACCCTTCCAACAACAACCCAAGCAGACACTTCTACTACATCAACTCCTTTTGTAAACTCTACTTGTACTCCAGAATCAAAACTGTCCTACATTCATCACATCAGTAGAAAAGTTCAAGACTGCAAAATGTGGACAATGATCTACACCTCACTGCTTGTGGTTGAGATCACCTGCTCGCTGGTGTTGGCTAAGTTCACCATTTCTCTTTATTGGTTGTTGCAAAGCAGAGAAAGAATGAACCATAGACTCATCAAGCTCACTCACTTTTCCTACAGGAGAGAAGTGATCCTGAAGCCTGTGCAGGAGGCAGAAAGCCAATGTTTTTCGCGATCACTGTGATAATCAATAAGCCAGCAGAGGTCATTTGACTCAACAGAGCCTCATTAAATTTGCTGTAAGCTGCTCCTTAACTCTTTGTCCAACTGGAGATTGGTAGTGATTCCTCACAAAATTTTGCAGTGATAGCTCCTTTAAGGGCGTCCCAAGTTGATTTCCAATGTTTCATGTTCCATGTTTACTGATCTCCTTTGGTTAAAAAAAATTGTTTGAATATCTTAACTTTTTTATGTATAATAATGTGGTGAGTTGTTGATTATTTTTTGCTTTTTTATTTTATATACTTAATTATCAAATATCATTATTGCCTTGTATTTGTCATTACTCTTTACTGTAAATAACTGAATTTCATCCATTAAATCTGCAATGTAAAAAAATCGCTTTGATTTTCTATAAATTATTTCAGAAAATATTGGTTTTGTGGAGATATAAATATGGGAAAGAAAGATTTTGCTCCAGGACACATTCTTTAAACTCACTGGTAATGTTTTTGTAATCTATTTAAATGTATTAAAAAAACACAAATATTCATTTCCTATGACTATTTATGTGGTAATTTTCCTCTTATTTTATAACAGTGGTGTAAAATTAAATGGGAAAATCTTGGAGTAAAAATCTAACATCAATAGAATCTATTTTTGGACAGCACTAATATTATGCTGATGTCAACACAGCCGCATTATAAACAGCAAGTCGTGTGGAGAACATATTCAGGGGTGCTAGAAAATCTGGATAACCGCCACTAGAGGGCAGCTTTGAGTTAAAAACAGATTTTGACTAACAGAATACCTTTTTCACCTTCTTGTAATGTCAAAACCTTCAAAATGCTCCCCATTATATTGACAGATTTTGCCTTAAATTAAGCAATGCAGACAAGATATCTAAGAAGGAAATAATTTGTTTATATTTAATGAGCTTCAAACAAGTCTGTTTGAAACAAGACAACTTGCACAATGATCTCTGCAGTTACACAGCAGTTCTGAATAAAAAGAAAGTTGTGCCTCCAACTCAAAAAATGATTTAAAGAGATTGAATTGAGCTAACATAGATGTGCTTTATGAAATGTAACTCAGTGCTTTTTTCTAAGACAAACAGAAACAGAAAGAAATGACGTGGTTACATCTGACGTGGGAGATCAGACACTGAAGAGACAGCGGTAATAAAGTATGTCACAACAAAAATTTATTACCAAAACAATGTGTAAACCAAAAGTTTTCATAATATCATTTTCATACCTCCCAAAAGTCTCTCCCACTGCCAGTGCAAAAGGAATCCTGTCTAAAAACAGACGTTTGATGCGAAAGAGATCCAAAATGTCAAGAAACACAGAAAGTTGTGCCTCTGAATATTTCATCTCACTCTGAATTGTTGTGTAACATGCAGTTAGTCTTTGTCCATGTTGCATCACAAAGCTTTTCTCATCTCTGTACATAGCAAGCAATCTGGCACTTTTTCAAATATTAATCCAGAACAGCAAGGGTTTTACTTATTATGTATTGATGACAGAAAAAGTTTTGATGATTTTTGGCTGTTTAGAAAAGCAAAATATAATATAGTAGTAAATACACTACTGAACATTATTGAGCTAGCTACCAAAAGGAAAATACTTGGTGCATTACAAAGCTATAACATGCATAAACAAACAGGAGATGAAAACAAGAATTTAGTATATTAACAAAATCTCCAATTAATTTGTCAATAGGAACAACAGAAAATCGAAGGAATGACTCGAGATGAAATGTAATTCACTCCTAAAGAGTGCTACTTCAAAATGTAGCACACCTTTTGAAAAAAAATAAAATACAAAATCAAATAAAAAATCAAATAAATAAATAAAACATCTCGTTGTGGTCTTTGGATGTTGTGGGTTTTTATATTATGTTGCAAGCACAACATCATCAAATTAGTCATTGCAAAAATTATATTGCAGTGTTTCTCAGTTGCTCTTGATTTTCAAAAGATTGATCAGTAATACTATTTTGTTCATATTTATCTGTCATTCTGAAGGTGTTATTGATGAGATGTGAATGTTTATGTGAATATTTATATTGGCATTTTGCTTATGCGTAAACCTGTCCAGTCATTACATTGTCCATTTCATAATTACTCATGTATAATGATGGCTTGCTAATTGCATTTAATGCATGATGACCTATCTAAGTAGTGTTGTTACTATTGGTTCTCTTGCTGCTGATTTACTCCATGTAAATCAGCAGCATTTACATGGATGCTGCTGTTTTGACATATTCTTTGGATTTTGTTGCAACCTGCTAGAAAAAAAATCTCATTTTAAATGTAATGTCATTTAACATTTTTCCCAGATATTTTCCCAGGAAATATCATTACTGTGCTGCTCATTTTCAATGAAAAGGAAAAACCTCAGTAATCAGATTTAAAAGTTACATCTTCCATCAACTCTGTGGTATTATGGTCTATTTCCACTAACTGTACAGTTTCTATATGAGCACAACAGGGCATACAAAACACTACAGTAAATTTAGTTAACACTATGTTATCTGTGAATGAGTGGTGATGTCTTTACCACTCATATGATATAGAGATGCATGTAGAGCTCCATAGGGCTCAAACATCTTTTGGTGTTTTTATTCTCCCATGTGATTTAGCTGAAGTTTCCTGAAACCTACAGAAAGCCAAAGAACAGTAACTAGCTCTAAACTAAAGCTAAAGTCTCTGTTCGCAAAGTAACATTTAACTCATATTAATCTTCTCTAAATTCAAATTTTTCTTTTACCACACAGGTTAACTTTAAATGCAAATGTCTGGAATACAGCCCGCTTTGAGCTCATGTTCCAAGTTTCAGGAATATGAGGAAAAAGTCCTCCAAGTTTGGCTAATGAGCCTAAAATGTAGATGAGGAGTCAATTGTGTGTGAAAAGGGCAATGTACTGAGGAACATAAAAGGCCATAAATTGGGAGGAACACATTGCAGCTTAGCTTTGTTATCTCAACTGGAAACAGTTCGGCGTAAGCTGGAAGATTTTCAGCTGGGAAGGTGCAGCTGATTACCTGAGGTTAATGACCATAGGAGGCCTGTGCCAGATTGGAACATCTGACAAAATGTGTCTCTTTGGGCAATATAACTCTCATTTTTCACCATATTTTGCTTTCTGACGCAATACAAAAAGTTAAACTGTAAAAAGCGTTTCTGGTTTTGCTTTTTGATGCAAAAATAGAATGAAGAAAATGGCACATGAAAAACATGTTTTGATGAGTTGTTGCATTGTTTTTTTAGCACAGTTTTTTGAGTGAGATTTCTAGGCCAACAAATCTGCATTTAAAAAACAGCATGCCTTAAAATAGCTGGAGAACTCCTTAAACATCAGCTCGTTTACTCTAAGACATGGTTAAAAGCTCAAAGGTATTATTGCATGCATATAAATAACCCAAAAAGGTGATTTTAAAAAAAAATTAATACCAGATGCAATCCTAATTTAATAAAGTCAATCAAACAATTATGATATTATCTCCAGATTTTGTTTTTGCAGAGCAAAGCTGCCCTTGCAATTAGCTTCTTTATTTATGTCTGAAATACTGTTCATACAGAGAAGCTGGACATGTTTGAAAAAAAAAGAAAAAAGCAAACAAAAAGAAACAAAGAAAACATATAGAGTGAAATAGATTGTGATCTTGTATTAAAATGACTAAAAAACATTATTTTCTAATTCAAATAATTAATTACAGTTAATCCAACAATTTGGTGGTTTTCTGATTGATAACCAGCAATATATTGAAGTCAAACAGTTTATAGTTGTATTCATGGCCATAAGGAGTCTCCCACATGCAGAGGAAGCAGGAAACCATGGCTCTGGTGTCACTCCCATCATCTTTTCCCCAACTTCAACTTCTGACCTCAGGAGTGTCCAGCAGAACCAGCTGAGCCCAATCACTGCCTGCCAGCTGCTCCCCTACAGGCAACATGTGGCTCCAGGAGGCTAAGGTCACCGTGATGCGGTCTCGTTTGAGGCTAAAAATGGAATATACTGGTAACTGCTGATGGAGGATATACGGAAACTGGGTCATTTGTGCACGATCTTAAAATTGATCAATTATCTAAAATATAAAGTATAATTAAATTTCAACCGTCTCCCTCTGAGAGGTGTAAATTGACACATAGTTGGTCAAATGTTTTAAGGCTCCTTTTTGCACCTTGAATAGACATATATAGAAAATATCTAAAACCACAAAAGTGAAAAAAAAATCGCTAAGCTCCTGGGTTGCTGTGGTGGTGAGAGGCCTAAACACATCCAACATACGATGCAGCTGTCGCAGGTTTGATTCCCGGCTTGGTGACCTTTACCACATGTCTTCCCTCTCTCTTTTTACCTGTCTTTCACTTTCAAATAAAGGCCACTAGAGCCAAAAAAAAAAAACTTCTAAAAAGTGGCTAAGCTCCTGTCATAATCCATTGATTCTTCCAGTATTTTACAATGTTTCCCCACAAAATATAACATTGCAAAACAATACTACTATCCTATTTCTCAAAATCATTCCAGCATAGAAATGTTACATCAACAACATATGAGAAACGGTAGTCTTAATCCTAAAGGAGAGATAAACTCTCTGAAGCTCAAAGTGTTAAGTGTGACTCAGAATCCACTAGTGTCTCAGAGCAATTCAAAATTGTCATTTAATAAATGCCAATTAGGTGCTCTATTAAGCTCTGATTTATTTTTGCTGGATCTCATTATACCAGGTTTCTCTTGTAAAGTGCTCATACATCATGCGGGTTGCTGGTTTATAAAATGAAATTATATGTCACATATTTTGATTAACGTTCTCAATAAAGAATGAAAAAAGAACAAAGAAGCCATCGCCCCTCAGCCTGCATTAAAAAGACCATTAGTCACTCATTGCGATGAAAATGTGTTGATGTGATGCACAGGGACAGTTTATAAACTATTATGACTGCAGAACGTTTTGATTTAATCCTCCTGTGCTCTTTAGTGACAATTACAGATGCTTAAGTTCTCGAGAAAGGATTTATAATAAAAAGCACACCAGAATTGATGTGAAGAAGAATCTTGTACGTTACTCTGAATAGCCATGCCAACAGCCGAACTGCCATAACAAGAAGAAGTAATAGCTTCATATAATGACTTGTCAGAACTGGTATGAAAAAATGAGATATAAATAGCCCGACTTGCAGTAAAAAAAAAAAAAAAAAAAGACATGGCTATTTTTACTGTGCCATCTTCTCTTCTGTCTAATTTTAGTTAAAAAATGAGTCCTCCTAGCTGTCCAGGCGCTGCACTCATCCATCTGCAAAAAACCTGCATGTATTACTGTAAATGAACAACTCTGGGAGTCGTCATATATTCTGACACTTCTGGCAAAACTGCAGCTCTCAAAGTCAAATCAGTTTGCCTCTTTTGATTAAAGTGAAGCATTTAGACATTTCTGGGATTTCTGATGTTAGTCCAAACCCCAGAAGAGATAATGGTGTCACTGACTTAACGAGAAGTTTCACCTTCGCTGCACCCCTGGAGGAAAAGGAGGCATTAGCCCACCGTACTGGATACACTTCTGCTACTCAGCTCCAGCTTCTGCAGGCCAGCTATTTGACTTGTAATTGGTCGGTGCAATTAGAGCAATTTACTCTGTTCTGTTCGCGGACCCCACAGGAGTGCAGTTTGGGTCAAAAGCTGAGAAGCGAAGGCTTAATGTTTAATTAGAGAAAAATGAAGAGATGTGCTGTTTTCATCCTGACATTCAGACAGACAGCCTTCCAGAAATTCAATACTAAATTGTAAAGTCATTGCAGAGACTGATTCAATGTCAAATCTAAAACAAATGCTGAATAATTATAGTACTATGAAAAAAGTATTTCCCCTCTAACACATTTCTATTGTAATTAAATACTCCAGATCTTCAAAAATATGTTTTCAAATAAATAATTTATCAAGGAAATATGTGAAGCAAAAGAATCTGGCCTCATCTTCAAATATAATCACCCCTGTGTTAAATGATAGACCAATGGTGATAATACATTTTTGGTTCAGATTTTTTGGCCACACCAGGACTTGATTATTGCCAAGCTGTACAAACAAGCCCTCACAAAAAAAAATATTGTCTGACAACATAACCTGAAAAAATTTAAACAAGGACTCTGTGGAATGGCTAAACTTTTTTTGCAGCACTGTACAAACATGGATTGAAATGATAAGTTCTTTTATTTTGGTGATGTTGCTCTATACTAATCAGTTTCCTTTAACTTTTTATGAACCTCTATTTAAGTACCGTAACTAAAGGTTTTTTGCCAATAAAAGCGTGCACACGAGATTCCTGAAATGTTTAATTGTATTAAACGTGCTAACTGAGTCAGAGATGCACTTTTTGTTTTGTTTTGTTTTGCAGAGCATTAAGCGATTTGACGTCAGGGTGAGCCTGCCTCCATGTCCACTTCTGAGAGGATTGGAGTTTATCTAAATGTTCTTCATTTGAAATTGATCTTGAAAGTTGACTGATGGGCTCGAAATTGTTTTGAAATGGCTTTCTATTATGAAAGGTTGAGATTTCAATAAATGACATGATGGTAGATGTAAAATCGAGATCATCTTAAAGTGACACAATTTAAACTTTAAATTATATTTGTGTATCTTTGTACAATTTCAATGTTGTGTGGATGTGAATTGATGTGTGAGCAACTGACAACCTCAATTTTCCTGTGGGATTAATAAAGTTTAAACAAACAAACAAACATGCTTTACTAATTCTGTGCTTTCTGGTAAAATACTTAGGATTTGGCTCTTGATTGCGTCACATTTAATTTGCCTCTGCTTTGCTATTTTAAACACACATTTATTCTCAGACACTTCGTTCCTATAAACTCTGCAATCCTTCTGACATCCAGTTAACCCAGGAGGAGTCATCCTGGTAAAACATGTCAGCAGTGCTGAAAGAGTGAGGAGCCTTTCTGCTGTGTCAGGGGAGTTCTTGGTAGTAACCTCAACACGGGTGACTCTGATCATTGAGTAGCAATATAAATGGAAATTAGACCTTCCAGTGTAGAGGGAAGGGAGTGTGAGGAAACAATGTCGGCGTCTAGATCAGTAACAAGCTTAAAGATGAAATGTCGAAACACAAGCCTGAACATAAACGTAAGCCTTTCTCCCAGTGAAAAGCTTGTTTCTTTGTTTTAGTTTTTAAAGTCTGATATTTTTGAATTCTGAGATGTTTTGTCAAAAACATACCCAGAGGCAACTATTTCTTACAGATGTCTAAAATGATTATGTTCTTGAATACTATGTGATAGAAATCTGGGTCAACTTTTATGAAAAGAGTGACTTTTCAAACGAGGTGAGGCAGGGAACGTTTTATCAAGAAACTAGCTAAACACATCTGTTTGAACTTACCGCCGCCGGCCTTTCTGTGATCCTAAAATACCCTGCATAGCAAGATGTTGAGTTTATTCTCTGACACTGTCAGAATACTTCAAACCGCGAGAAACCGCAGGTGAGACAGGGTCAGATCAACTGACGTGTGATGTGACAGCAGATTTCCAGGGTGTGAGCTCTTTTAGAGACAAAATAAAGACAGAATGGAGACAGACAGAGGCCTTTCAGTGAAAGGGAGTCTTCATGGACCAGTTCAGCTTTTCAGCCACCATGATAATCAAGCTTTTCAGCAAGGGATTGGAAACAGTTTGAGCGCTTGTCTGTGTTTCCTGAACTGGTGGCTGGTGAGTAAGGCGGCTCAACCCACATGCTTCTGTGTGTGCCTCAGGGGTTTTCAGACACAGACCCTGCCCCAGCAGGAAGCTGAAGAACCTGTGGCCATCATCTGTTCAGACAGCAGTGGCAAATGACTGTGAGCTCACAAACCCTCTCTCTTGCCAGCATGATGACATGACTGCTTACGGGTAATGGAAATGACCAATGACGGCCTAAAAATACTGTCAGAAATGTTAAATGTGCCACTATAGTTACAGAGGGTGGGTGTTATGTGAAATCAATATTTTTGAGTTTTATATCATGTTATTTTATTCCTTCATCAAATTCATACCTGGAGTATTGATTTGAATATATCACGCATGCTTGTGGCATCCTGTAATATATATTACCACACATATATCCACAAACTCCTCATTGGAGCTGCAGCCTCCAGCCAACCCTTCACCTCACAGAGCCCCCTTCCCCTCAGCTCCTCCAGACTAGCAGCAGCAATTGTTAGAACCTGGTAGAACTGCAAGTCTGCTGAACTCGTTTTACAAGCTACTTCTCAGTCCATAGAGCCTAAGGCATAATGATAAATGTCGTGATGGAGTGCTGAAGGAGGAGCATCAGAAAGAACAGGAGTATTTTAAAGAGACAGAGGCCCCATTTTAAGACATCAAATTGTGAAGTCAAAGTTTTGTTTGATATATACAGAATTTTTACAACAAAAACATTTATTGTTTTAGAAAATGGCACATAATACAATCTTCAAGTAACTATCTAGTGATAAATTTAATCTTTTTGTGATGTGTTGCAGTTTTCTTCTGACTATTGCTGATATTTATTGCTCCATTTAGACATGCATTTATTTGATTTTGGATGAATTTCCCAATATCATGAGACAGCAAGGATTTAAATACACTCATCAACATCAGTTAACGATATAATAACCAACAGTATAAAACAGCCCCAGGGGTGGTTTTTGTTTATTCATTGTCAGCAGCTCCTGTTTGAAACATCTCACTCAGACTTAGTGAGTTGGGAGATGCTGCAGTCCTTTTTGACCCTGAGCAGGATAAGCAGGCTCTCAAAATGGATGGATGGATGTTTGCTCTTGTTTGTGTCAAGAGTGGAGCTTGACTCGGCAGCAGTACGCTGGGGACCTGGTAGGTTAGAACAGCCGGCTTTCTCAGAGCTCTCAGACTTTGCATGACAATTTGGCATTTCAGCTCCCCTGGACTTAAAACATTTCATTTTATGTTTATTCTCTCAAGTCTCAGGGCCACACAACTCCTCCCCCTCAATCAAGACTGAAGACTTTTAAAAGATGTTTTGAACAATTCATAGTATCAGGTAATGTTTGCAGTGCAAAGGAAGAAATCACAAAGACTGCTGCTCGTGCAATTACACTAAGCAATCATCACAGCACGACCTGAGATCTGCTAAGAGAGGAATAAATGCATATAAATTAAGCTAACATGTTAATATCATGAGAGGCATTTCAGTTTATTAAAGAAACAGTTTCTCAAAGAGTATCTCTTTCCATTTGAAAAATAGGAACTTTTTTAGTCTTTTTGCAAAACAACAGACAATGGGATGTTTTTTTTTCTGTTGTATGAAGTTTTATTTCACATAACACAAAAAATGAAGCAGCCACCTGAGATTTATGAATGAGAGAAAAAACTAAGATAGAATCATGTAGAGATAAATTCTACCTTGTGATACTGATCATGTTTTCTGACCCTTTGCTTTTCTGTGTAACAAAAACCACAAATGAGTGGCAGAAAGAAACTGTCTTGTACACATATGTATTTGTGTGGTGCTTGTTGTTGCTTACACACTGACGACTTGTTAAAAATAAGCAGAGTGGCAGTGAACTCCCCTGGAGGCATTAAAGAGGTGTTATGTAAGACAGTTGTTGCTTTTATTCCAGTTGTTGGCTGTACTTTGGTTTCCCAAACTCCTGCCTCACATTTCTTCTGTTCTGACAAAAGTTAAGACACATCACATACTGACATGTCACCAGTGTGTTTCTCTTTTGAATCACTGCAGCATAGTAGGATGAATATTGATAATGTTTTTATCACATCTTTTATATCAGTAAGTTATAGAAAGGATATATGTTTATTAAGTGATTAATCTAAAAAAATCTAATTACCATCTTTTCATTATGTTTTCTTGCTTTCCTTTGCAGTTCTGCTCGATTCTAATCTTCCTTCAGGACTTTCTGCGTTTTCTTCTATTGAGCTTAATTTCTCTGTTTGGCCCAATTTCAACCGGGCGAAACAGTGAAGAGAAGAAATTGTGCAAAATGACATCAATTTTCTGAGCTGTTTTAGAGTTGTAGTCTGCCTGCAATTTGTCAATGGCAACGGAAAAAAATGAACAAGCTTTGCCATGAGGAATTTAAGGTAAGCTTCATAAAGTCAAACTTCAGCAACTCGGTAAAATTTAAAACTTCAACAGAGTCCAATCTCCCTGTGACCTTGAACATGTCCAAGGGACAGATGGATGAATACCTTGAAATTATTTATGGAAGTCTGACTGTGAAGTAAAAGGAGAAAGATACTTGGTTTTCAAAAAAATAAAAAATAAAAAATGTAGCATGCATTTCTATTCTGTCCCTTTTACTTTGATACCTCTAAATGTGATGCAGTGAAATCAACTATTATCAAACGTCAACTAATTAGTTACTTATGTCTTTGTATTCTTTTGTGCTGTGATATTTACATAGTACTTTTTTAGGGGCAACTTTGTTTTGGATACAGGTCTGTTCCAGAACAGAAAAGCTTCAATCTAACCCAAAATAACTGTTTTTACTTACATTTGACAAATATCACATTAAATAAAATTATGGTAAACACTGCTTAGATTTAGACTGAAATACTATTTAGTGAGTGTGAGTAGAGAATAGTAAAGGACAAATAATATTCTCTCTTAGTTTACATTTTTCATTTTCTGGTTAAAATGATGGAAAATATTTTTGAACATGTAGGCTAAATCATACAAGTACTCCTCCACTCTGACTCCTCACAGTCATTACTTTAGGCTATTAAACAGAGTAGACAGTAAATTCTACAGAGTTAAATCAACACTATGCCGAGTCTATTTGGTCCTTATCAGAATTGGTGTTAATGTAACTCGTTTCAGAGTTATTTCAACAAGAAACTGAATAGTTTTAACACTTGGAAAAGTTTTAACTACTCAAACAATTGTTGAAATATCTCTGAAAAGAGTTAAATTAACACCAATTCTGATAAGGACCAAATAGACTCGGCATAGTGTTGATTTAACTCTGCAGAATTTAC
>CAEFZY010048998.1:0-33922 GCA_903066815.1 Brachyrhaphis roseni
TAAACATTTCCACATATCATTTCCGATGTCCACCGGACTCTCGGTTGCGCCATGTCAGCTGTTTGGGATTCCCCTCAGTTCTGACGTCACCGCGCTTTCTGATTGGCTACCTGTCACATTCTGCGGGCTGCGTTCAGTCAGGGAAAACAATGTTGAATATACCCGATTTTATATCGGACATATTTAACGAGCACACACCACCACCACACACTGCAGGACGTTGTAAGATTGTCGTAAAGGGAAAATCGGGGAAAAAAAAAAAAAAAGACGACCCCCGTCCGCAGCTAAATTGCCAAGTCTCAACCGGTCCGCGGTAATAAAAAGGTTGGGGACCACTGCCATAGAGCATTTATGGACAGATGTGAAAAGGTGTGTGAGTGAGACCAGACAGTCTTTACCTTATTCTTGTAGCATTAAGTAAATAGAAATCATTTTGTAGTTCTAGGTTACCTAAAACAGCAGAAGCTTAAACTGATTTAATTTCAGATGTTGAGAGAGGGAGATAGGCACCAGCACCTCCCGACCCCACAAGGGATAAGGGTGCAAGAAAATGGATGGATGGATGGATGTTGAGAGAGAAAAACAGAGAACTAGACACAGACAAACTGGTATATAACAGATTTTTGTAAACTCAGTATATCTTGTTTTGTGAAATACGCTTTGGCCTCTAATACGATTTGCATATTTTAAAAACATTTTAACAAAACTACGATAATGTTCAAAAAAATTGATATTTGCAAAAAAAATTTAAAAAATCCGTAAATATTTTTCATATTGTTTCATTAAAACCATAGTTTTATTTCGGCTACAGACATTAAATGACTTTTAACAACCCACCGCTTCCTCTTGGCAGAGCCACCCCGGACAGCGCCTCCAGCACCGAACTCTTCCCAGAGCTCTGGTCCCCTATCACGGCTATGGCAGGCAGCGCCAGGTCCTTCTCCACTCCCAGAGAGCGGAGGGAGTCGATCAGGTCGATGCAGGGACGCACCTTCTCCTCGTAGTGTTGATTCAGTGTAGTCATTGCTTCTGATTTAAAACAAGATGATTAAAACCGGAAGGCAGTTCTGCAGCTGAGAGCAGTTTTGTGTGCGACCTGTTTGAAAGACGGAGAGCGATAGTTACCCTGCACCACAAGAAACAAAAACTGTCTCAGGGATTTTAAGTTTCGTTTTCCAGCATCGCAGAAAATTGAGGGAGAGTCACGACCAACGCAGCTACTGCTGCTGTCAGGTTGAAGCCTTTCATTTATTTATTTATTTATTTCCTTTTCTGTGTTTTAGTTTCGTTTCTCCCCCACTGCAGATGGCAAGTAAACGAAACTTAGCCACACAAAATAGAGATCATTTTACATTTTCATCACATTAAAGGGTGGTACAATTACAATTAGTTTGAGCCTCAGTGGGGTGGGCAATTCCAGGCCTCGAGGGCCGGTCTCCTGCAACCTTTAGATGTGTCTTTACTTCAACACACCTAAGTCAAATAATGAGGTCATTAGCAGGACTCTGGAGAACCTGACTGCACTTGGGAGGTGATTCAGCTGTTGGATTCAGCTGTGTTTGACCAGGGAGACATCTAAGAGTTGCAGGACACTGGCCCTCGAGGACCAGGATTGCCCACCCCTTACCTTCACCATATTATTTAAATAGGAAAACTTGCGAACAGAATATTCATTACACCCATTTTATAATGTCACTTTGCCGCTAAATAGAGCAGAAAATCCCGTTTTCTCCAAGGATGTACACTTTATTCAGTTTATTGTCTGGCGTCACACAAAATAGCAAACAACAAAAACTAATCTTAGCCAACGGTGCATAGTTGGATGCAGAGTAATTTTGTGTTGCAATTTTTAATTGGAAGTCAACATTTTCATCTTTTGTAGATGATCATGCAAAAAAATAAATAAAAATAAAAAAATAAACTGACCTCAAAATCCATAATGATTGTTCAAAATTAAAAACAGCAGCAGTTGAAAAACATCTTAGTTGACACCCTGTATTTTCAGGGTTAGGGACCACAGTCACCAGCGAACAGCAGAAATTCGTGAGTAGGCGGGATTTCTGCGAATAAATCACGTTTTATGATGGATCATTGATCAAACATACCCTGTTGAATTTATGCATGTCTGCTAGAAGGAGTGTTCATGAACAAACCTTTCAATGCTCATTGGATATTTTCCATGAAAACAACATACATATTGATCTGATATAAAAATAGATCAATGGCAAATGTTTTTGTTCATTTTGTTTATTGTTTCTTCAGTAAATTGGAACAAAATGCTTATATAAGTGACTTTAAGTCTCCAAAGGTGCAAAGGTGAGATAAAAACAAAAGGAAAATGCATTGACAAAAGCTACAATTGACAGAAGTTTACAGAGCAGAAACCCTATACGTACATTTCAAAATAAAGCAGCTTCCTTATGTTTCCTTCTGCTAAACAATCAAAGCAAAGCATTTAGATCTATAGCAAAGATTTTACATGACAAAAACTTGTCTTTTTGGAAGCTTGGATATTTCTATAAGTTCTATTTACATAAAATAAACCACACAAAAAACCTCGCAAAAGTAAAGCTGAGAACATATTACCACTGTGCAAAACATTCCCTAGCTGTTCAAAAAGTAACGTTTTTGATTTCACACAACACACTAAGCTTCTGTTGTGCTGAAGTCGTATATGTTCATGCTGAATTCACTTAGCAGGATGCGTGCCTTGGAGAGACGCTTAATGGAGTTGTGCAGGAGGACTCTGTGGTTTTTAATGCCGCCGTCCTCTTGGAGCAGCAGCTCCATTTTCTCCTTGTCTTGAAGCATCTGCAGCATGTCTCTCTGCAGCTGAACGGCAGACTCCTGCAGCATCTGGTACTGGATCACCAGGGGGATCTGGTCGGCCAGACGCTGACCAGCAATCTGTGGTTGACGGAGGAGAGAGTAGTGGTGTAAGATGTAGCTCTTGAGCATCGTAGGAGCATAGTGTCCAGCGTCTTGGTAGGGAGCCAGACCTTGCATTAGTTTCTCATTAGAATGTGTTGAAACGTCTTCATGACATTATCATTCTGAGATTGCTAAAAAGTACTTTTAAAGTAGAGATTTCAAATAGATGCTATTTTTTTGGCAAGCATCTCTCCTGATGCTTCAAAGTACCAATACTCAATCTAATCTCTGGGATCTGCTCCTGGTTGTAATCAAGCCTTTATTTTTTTTTTAATGTTAGTATTGTAGTTTCTGACTGGATCGTTGTGTTCATTGTCTACTGTCTGTGGCTTTTATGTCAGTCACAACCTCAGAAAACATTTTTTATGATTTTAATATTCTGTCTATTTTTATTCGTACAAACTATAAAACTGTATCATGGGTCAGGTCCATTATTTTCTTAATCTGACAAACAAACCAGAAAAATTATAACTCATAAAACTAATCATAATAACAGCATACTTAAATAAAACTGCAAGTAGCAAGTTAATAGATACAAGTTAATAGAAAAGTAACAATTCTGTTGTTGTCCATTGGCTGAAATGAAAGGTCTGGTTTCAACAACACGTAAAATAGTTTGATTAATCGTTAAATGGGCAGAAGTCTTAAGCAAGCCTTACTTGGTAGTAGGATCTCAGGTGTTTCATCATCTCCTTCAGGTTGGCTCCAGTTTCGTTATTGATGGGGTTTTCTTCTCTCTTCCTCTTCCCCAACTTCTTGCTGTATCTGCAGTCCTGAGTGTAGACAATCAGCTCCATCTTAAACTGGGTCCGCAGCATGGACTCTGCCACGGCTTCCTTGTCGTTACCGATGGCTTCGATCTTCATCTGAAACACACATGAGGTTTCCTGTAGACATGTTGTTCACTCCTCTACAAGGTAAAACAAAACTATTTAGAATTACTGGAACCTCTGCACAAATATGTAATGAATTTACAGTGCTAAAAATACTGCATTCAATAGAGCATGTGGCGCTCTCGTCAAACTTGCTTCAACTCGATGTGTGCGAGAAATACACATGGGGAACTGTGTATTTCCCATATTTGTAATGTTTCCTGGTTTTCTCAATTGTTGACTATTGCAGATCCAGTCAACAAAAAGAAACAGTCTCCAAACCACTCCAACCTACATTCTAACATTTTTAAAAGTCATGTTATATAGTTCACACCTACCGTAACCAAAATACAAACTACTGCACCACCATACAACCTAGACCTGCTTCAACCTTCCAGGGTTCTGGTTCTGGCCTGCTCAGAATCCACGGAGTCGGAACCAAAGAACATGGAGAGGCAGCATTCAGCTTTTATGCCCCACAGAAACTGGAACAAACTTCCAGAAAACTCCAAACCAGCTAAAACATCGAGTTCATTTAAATCTAGAGTAAAAACCCACCTGGTTAGAATTTCTTTTGAACCATAATAAAGGAAACATTGACCAACATCTTGATTTACGTTGACGGCAAAATGTAATGTTTCCTGGTTTTCTCAATTGTTGACTGAAATGACTGCATGTTTATGTTTTTATGATGAACTGCCTTGTTGCTGAAATGCGCTATACAAATAAACTTAGTGATTGATTATTGGTATGGTACAGTACACAGTAAGAAAACTTTCTTATATGGCCCCAGCTGTCAAGAGACTTGGGGTGGGTGTGGTTGTGTGTGTAAAATCTCAGGATCACAGGATCTTTGGCTGATTCGTGTCTGGCTCTGTGCCTGTCTCCCATCAGCTGATTACCTGCTGTGGATTTAAGGAACCATGAAACAACAAGTGTGTCTGATGATCCGCCATTCTGGTTGAGCCAAGCCATTGCTCCTCCCTTACCTTCTGAGTGGAAACTGTTTATGATTCCTGTTTCTTTGCTCCTGTTTACTTCTCATTCATTTCCTCCCTCACTTCTAATTGGTCTCTTCTCCAGACCCCAGTTGTTGAGCACATGTATTTATTGTTGAAAATTTGCTTTTTCAACATTTGCTTTTTTTTAATTGGTAATTACTTTGTGTAATTACCAATAAAAAGTTAACTGGACATATGGCACCCTAAGGAGGCCTTTTGAGAATTTATCTTTAAACTCTAATAGCAATACCAAAGCTTCAACAGAAATCCATAAAGCTATATAAAGTACATGTACATTTACTGTTTAACTTTTATTCCAGCTTTTTAAATACACCTTATCGATCAAATCAAGATAATTTAGTTACAAAAATGTCTGAATATATTGAAAATTTTGATCTCTGACATAAACAAGAACAACAAAAGACAATACCTTAGCAGTTCTGATAAGGTTAGGCAGGCCAACCAAGCTCCTCTGGGCCAATCCAAACAGCTCTTTCTTCACAAGTTCTTTGAATACACAAAGCAGACAATAAGTTTAAAATTGTATGCAAAGTCTAAGAAATTATTTGTAGTCCATATTTGAAATGCAAACCAGCCCTGCTACACACTTTCTTACAATGAGCCAGTAACCTAGCAACAATATTTTGATTTTAAACACACAAAACCAGTTCAATGAGCAGAATCCTTTTAAGAATGGCTCATTGTTGGAGAAAAACAATACAGAACACTAAACATCATGTTTCTTGTTAACTTACAAAATGTACAGACGCCATGTTGTCTTTGTTCGATACAACACTATCAATTTGGTTTTTCGGGCAGAATGTGCCAGATGTCACAGATGCACAACATAACTTATGTAACATCCATACATCTTAGCATATTTGTGGACTAAAAATACCTGAACTTATTTGACTACATGCCATGCTCCATGCATCAAGGAAGGGCAGTAATGTACAGTGTAGTCAAAAGTGTCCTTGTGACAGTACCTGACGACACTCAACTCAATAGAAAAACATATAGAGCTGGAGAAGAGTCATTGAAACTGAATAGTCTCATCTTGTATTGGGATGGCAGGAGATACACAAATCAGAATTTTGTGGCTGATATCCATTATCCTATTTTTGTTGATACTGACTTTATTTTGACCTATGTCCTATATCGAGGTTCTTTGCTGGAAATTTAGATAGGATCATCCTATGGCTCTAATATTCCTAAAAATAGCCAATCTGTAATGCTGTCAGTCAGTCAACTGTGTAGAGAACTAGTGGCTTTAAATAGTTCTTTGTAGGCATTGGTAAAATATCTGTTTTAATCAATTCAAAGCTCTCTGTTTTACACTTGACTGAATGAGAAGTCCTTTATAAGATTTGACTGATCGAGCAAAAATCCCGAAAATAGCCAACGCTGAATGTTTTTTCACTCAGTAGCAGAGCCCACATTTAACGATGTTGCTAGGTGAGTTTCATATGGTGTATTGATTGACTGGACAAAGTTTGGATTTCAGGTTTCTGATCAGCCTTTATTCAGTCAAGTCAGGCCAAGATGAAATCGACCAATTGCGGTCATTACCCAATTTCTCTGTGCAACTCCAGTTTTTGAACTCACTGGAACATCACAAATAGCATACCTGTCACCTCCTTGAGTTTTATGATCGCAGGCTCCTCCAGCTCCTTGATCTGCTCCTTCACCATGGCTTCAAACGTCTTGTAGTTGATGAAGCCTGGGAGCTCTTTCCCGCGGTACTTGCGTTCATACTGAGCCACCTCCTTCTGAATATTCCAGTTGACTGCAAGAAAATCCAAAGTAAAATCACATCATGTAGTACCTGGAGCTCTACAATCAGAAAACAAAAGACCAGATTATCTTTTAGAGACGTTTTAATAGCTTGTAAATCACTTACATGTTGTTCCGGAGGTATCAATAATTGCTTTCCAAACAGCAAACTGTTGTCTGAGTATGGAGAAGATCTTGGACTTGTATCCACATTTTATGTCCTCCCCTTTGCTGAGGTAAATGGCATCCTGTGTGAACGCCGTCACCCTCTGAGATAAAACGATGGAATGAAAAAAACCTCAGCATTGTTACACTTTTACTTCCAACATGTAAAAACTGACAGCCAGCCATTAAACTCACATCGATAAGGAAACCAAGTCTCTCAGTGCAATCAGTCGGTGGTCCACAGCCCAATTTGTCCAACTTTGTCTGAGTCTCTTTGAGTTTAGTCTCCATCTGCTTTTCCAGTTCAGGTAGAGATCTCTGTAGATATGATTGGGTGAAACTAGTAGTTAAAATATCTAAAGTCATTCAAAGGTAGCTCTTTAACTTATTATAGAAGAGACATATTGACCTGGATGTGATTCACGAGCTCTAGTGTGAGTTTCTCTGCTAGTTTAGGGATGGTGGCCAGATCATCATATAACAAAGTCCTTCAGGACATATAAGAAAAGCAATGATTTACATGTTATTCTGCAGCCTAAATCAAGCTGCTTTGTAAAATTCTCAAAATAAATACACTTACTGGAAATGCGAATGATCATTAAAGAAGGCGTTCTCTCTCTCGATTGCTTCAGCAAGAGACAGTTTCTCTAAAATCTCCTTCTGGCCCCTGCATTTGACAATCATGTAACCCTTCTTCAGAGGGATGACTTCATTGCGGACTGTTTTCACCACTGTCTCCTCTGTGCCTTTGTCCACCAAGTCAGGCTTAGTCAGGATACCTGAGTGACAAGGGAGGACTTAAGTGCTGAGGAGGTTTTTTTATGAGCTGTTAGGAGATTTTGCAAAATGATTTCTTTTTACCCAGAGTCCTCTCTCCAAAGGGATCAACCTGCTTGGCCATGTGTAAAGCCTCTGTGGTCGCTATGTCCACATTGGATGGAACCACCACCAGGCCGATGGTTTCCTGTTTTTTGATGTACTTCTCGATGAGTCCCTTTATCTGAAAATCCCGGTTGAAATATTTTAAATATGCTAAATGGTGACTACATGACAACACGTGTGACATATTATTTGCATACAGAAACTTCTATTCTGTCAAACATCTAAACCGTTTTCACCCTATGGACACCACCCCTGAGGAAATGTAAAAGAGACTGACCTGATCACCGATTTTCTCGTGCTGTCCCGCCACAGCCACCCTGGCAATGCCAGGAAGATCGATGAGAGTCAGGTCTGGAACATTTGGGGAGGCGATTTCCAGGGTAATGAGCTCATCGCTGATCCCACTACCCTTTCCAGCCATTTTATTCTGTGCTGGTCAGCGAGAAAACAGGTGCATATTCTCGTAAGCAAACCCTTTCAGCAATACATTTCTGAACAACAAAATGTTGTACCTATTGTAATTTTTTTCTCCACAGTTGCAGGATCACTTATCTCCTCCTCATGTTCTTGGTAACTGATCTTTCCATGCCAATCCTGACCTTCTTTACTTTTCTTCATCTTCAGCTCGAGAGGACATCTTGTAACAATGCCTGGATTAGAGATGAGTCAACGACAAAAGAAAGGGAACATATTAATTGTAAATCAGAGTGCTATTCTTTTCTCTGTGTATGAGCTAAATGAAGAAGAGTGTCTGACTATAACTGGTTATGAGAAAGCTAAGTCATAATTATGAGATATTTTTCATCAAAGTGGAGGAAATGGTCTTCAAGTAGACTTTCAAATTTACTTATTTATTTATTCATTTTCACATAAACGCAGCTTGTTAAACTGATCATATATGGATAGGCTACCTCATAGCCAAGGACAATGGGGCATAGTGAAAGTTTCTCATTTACTCTGTTTGAAATTGTCCAAAAAAAAAAAACAAATAAAAGAATGATCGACCATTATCCCTCAATACATGAAGTTTTAAACATTTTTTCCCCCTTTTAATTCTGCATAAATATATGAGCAACTGTTTCAAAGTATAAAATTAATTGAGCTCATTTTCCACACCCGAGTTTCTTAATGCTATTATTACCACAGAATGTGTCTGTGAGCGTCTTTTAACAACCCACCGCTTCCTCTTGGCAGAGCCACCCCGGACAGCGCCTCCAGCACCGAACTCTTCCCAGAGCTCTGGTCCCCTATCACGGCTATGGCAGGCAGCGCCAGGTCCTTCTCCACTCCCAGAGAGCGGAGGGAGTCGATCAGGTCGATGCAGGGACGCACCTTCTCCTCGTACTGCTGGTTCAGAGAGTTCATTACGTCTTCTTTAAATGCTTGTCTTCTTAAAATGTAGAGACGGTCGCGATGGGTGACAGTGTTGCTCGTTGGCTGGTAAAAAAAAACCTCATACTACCCGTATAACAGGAAAGAAGCAGAAGCTGTGAGGTAGGTTTCTATTTTCTTGGTACGTTTCGTTTCGGTGTAGGTTTTGTTTCGTGGTACGCTGTTGCAGGCTCTTAAAGCCAGAAGACCAAGTGAATTTAATGTAGAGCAGACTACAAGACATTATTTTATGTTGCAGACTGAATCTTTTTGTTTTTTCTTTTTTTAAAAATAAATAAATATTGTTTCTTACTTCATATTTTTGCATTGTTAGAAAATATTTACAAGTATTTCTGATAGGAAATTAGACACGGATATAACTCAAAAGATATAATAAAACAACATAAAAGGAGATGAAGTAAAATAAAAAAAAAAGTCTTTATTAACATTTTAATAAAAATGGCGTTTCGAGTTGTTTTCCTTAAACCCCTCTCAATTGTTAATGGATAAATCTTTCTCGGCGTTACATCCTTAAGCACCCTAAAGTTCTGATGGTAGGGTTGCGCGATTTCAGGTGATAATATACAATCAACAAACATTGACTCATACTCCACCCATCTCCATCTGTTCATACAAGTTCATGCAGATGGGCAAGCAAGTTATTATTTTTTGCAACCCATATTGTAGAGCGTTCCAAATATTGCATGTAAGTACACCTTATCACCGATTCTGCATGTTGTCATTGTGATGATTGTGTTTCAGTATCTTGTAAAGTGGGTTTTATGGAATGCAAAACTCACCATGATTCATACAAGAACCACCACTACGGTTTATGATGTACGATTTACCATATCAGTCAACTGACTGATATCATCAGATAATGCAGATTTTTTTTTCTACATTGGTGTACACAAACACTACGGAGCCCCCTAGGGGACATGGGGATTTTTTTTTTTCTTTTGCGTCCCCTCGCAAAACTTTTGCGTTCCCTCGCAATACTGTACTGATCAGTTATGCGGCAAAATTGAATACTGTGAGCCTTTCTTACGGTGGCCGCCGTACTTTATGCTTTAATATAAGGTTATGTGAGGTTTTTCCGTGAATGTTAATATCTCTTTGTGAAATATCCGACGTTGTATATCTTTTTCTTTAGGATTGAAAGGCACCAAAAACCTCTGATATAAAAAGAAACGTTCTGTAAGTAGGAAAGAAATAAAAATACATCCAAACTATTTGGACTATTTCTGAGTTATTATCGCGGGGTAATAAGTCATCTGACAGTTTTAATTGTGTCTGTTGTGTTCGTAGTCTGAATGATTTAAAGGGCTTTCAGTGCCGTTCCGTCTCAGCCTTAACAGACATAAACATGCAGTAAATAAATCGATTTTCAATCAGTTTTTTGCACCGAAGACGTAATAATAATAATACGTAATAAGCAGAAAGTACGGCGGCCACCGTAAGAAAGGCTTACAGTATTCAATTATGCCGCATAACTGATCAGTACAGTATTGCGAGGGAACGCAAAAGAAAAAAAATTCTCCATGTCCCCTAGGGGGCTCCGTACAAACACAGTCACGATTTTTTACTTCATTTCAGCAGCTTTTATGCATGTGTGGATGACCCCACCTGCTGGTCACACACAAAACTGTGTAAGCTTTCCTGATTTTTCAAAATTGGAATTTAAAAAAAAAAAGTTTTCATCGTTTCCCACTTATTGTTTGTTTTGCATTATGAGTGTTAATAATACATTTATATTCCAATCAGCACAGACTGCACTCCAGAAGAAACACAAGCTGTTTGAGTTAAAACCGAGGCCAGAGGCCAAGCTAACAACTTCTTCTGAAAAGAGACACAAAGATGAGCCACAGAACAAATTTGTCCATCTTTATTAGTGAGTCATGGGCTTGTGCACGTTAGATATGAGTGGCAACCTGTGTTTAGACTTTTCGATACCAGTGCAAGTCACATGCTCAGACGGTCAAAACACAGGGCTGGAAATATCATATTAAATGAAGAGGAAACCAAGCATTCCATTCAATGGTCATGACTTTACAACACTTGAACAGAACAGATGTTGTTTGTACAAAACTTCATAGTGTCATATTTTTTGGTCATAATTATGGCATTTCTGTGCTTTTTTCAGGGCTTTCATCGTGTGTATGAACAGCGTGAAAATGCCTTTGAAATGTGCATTTTAAGTAAAAAGGAGGAAAGTTGTCAAGGTAACTTGTATGAAGAGTGGCTTCTATAGTTTACATCTTAAAAATATTCTTAAAACTGCATGGTAGCATCTGTGCAGGAGAAAATAAACAATGGAAGTCAGCGCACATGGCAGAAGTTGCATATATTTTAGGTTTCTTGTACAAACTTTTTTTTTTGTGGAGGATTTTACAGAATGCATTTGTTACTTGTGATTTTATAAATTTATTTTCTACTTATTGGCACTATCAAACAAAAAGTCAAAGAGTTGCAGCTGTAAAATAAAAAAAAACAAAGCAGGAAAAAAAATACCTGAATTCTGAATATTATTGGAATTAGAAACACCTATTATCAAAATATATTCGTCATTACAAGAAAAAACATGACTGAATACCTGATTAGCTATCAGTGATGTGTCAGAGCAGAGTAAGTTTTGTAAACTTTTACACTTAGAATGCATGTTTTATTTTATTTTTTTTTCCTGGATTCACAGAGACCTTACTAGCACACAACGTCATGCACTTTAAAACTTTTACAAAGAGCACTTTTCCGTCCGATACAGAGTGCAAACAAACTACTAGAACAGAGACGGCAGGTCAAAAACGGAACAAGTCGATAATCGAGCACAGAGAAACTGTTATGCGTTTCGAACTACTAGAAGGACAACATTCAGCTAACACAACCTCTGAAAGAGAAAGGGTCAGGGACTACGTCTAATATTTTGTTCTACGATACCCAACTAGATTTTTTTTGTTTTTAAATCTACAACGGGTGCACTCTGACCCCTTATGACCGTCTTTCTTTTTAACAGCATGCCCAGCCCCTGACTGCCTTTGTTTGAAGATGCCGAAAGACAAGTCACGGCTACATCTGATTGGAGTAGGAGGTGGGCCCTCCCACCTGGCTGTACTCGGACGGCTGGTCGAAGCTCCCCTGGGTGTTGTAGCTTCCCGACTGGTCAAAGCCGCCCTGGTTGTAGGGCTGCTGGTCGAAGGTGCCGGCCTGTTTGTCGGGCGTGCTGCCTGCCAACCTGGAGCCACCCTTGTGCCAGCTGGTCTCCTTGAAGACAAACCAGATGTTTCCAGCCCACAGAACAAAATTGAGAAATCCAAACACCTGAGGGAAACAAAAAGGAGAATGATACTTGGGCAATCATGAACCTTGAATCGTAAACCCTGATTTTTTTCCCCCTCAAAACTATAAGCATGCTATATTGAAGAAATAAATGACAAATAAATCAACTATGCAACATTTTTATCACTTGTAAAACTAAAAATTTGGTCTACATGATACAATGCCCATCCAACAAAGTCCTCTGAAAGAATGTGTTAATGAACATAAAAGTTCAATCAAGAGGAGTGATTCAGTCAGTCCTATTACAAGACATTTTAATAAAATAGCTCACCTTTTATTCTGATATTGACAGAATTTAATCTGAAACCTTAACTCTAAAAGAAAAAACTCTTGTTTCTTTTCTTGTCTCCCAGCATAATAGCAGACATGGTTTTTAAGCTTACCACCGAGGTGTTGAGCCCAGACCACCGAGGTCCATGCAAAGAGGCGCACTTGTTAGTCGAGTCTTTGCAGGCCGGGATGAGAAGCTGCACCTCGTCCGGTTCAGTGGCCAACTTCACATCAGACAGGGCCTTGGCCCAAGCAGAGGAGCTGACCAGCCACATGAAGGAAAACACCACTGTCACCACAAAGTCCTGAGGGAAACAAAGAAGTACTCAGTTTCAACAGATTCACCGAATAAAAATAACTTTTTAATTTTTTTTCGTTTGCCAGGAAAAATGTGTTTTCATTAGTGCTTTGCATTCACTTATAAGAACAGCTGACGTAAGATGTGAAGGAATAATGATTAAGAGTTTATCATACTCACAATGAGCGATCTTTGACTGTTTTCACGGTACTTATTCAGGAAGAAAATGTAAACAACAGTGGCCACGAGAGAATACAGGAAGGAGAAAACGGCAATGGTGACAAAGAACTCAGCAGAGGAAGAATAATCTCCGGTGAGGAACACACGCTCCGTCCTCATGGCCTCACACATGGGTGCTTCAAACGACACTTGGTGCAACCTGCCACACACAAAGGGATGTTGTACTTCATTATCACACATGAATATTAAAATACGATGACCTGGCTCTCAGACAGTATTGCGACTCTAAACAACGAAGAACACTGTCCAACTCATGACATGAGAAGGAATGTGCTCAACACTCACCTGAAGGGATAACCAAAGTCAATGCCGATATTCAGGTCGCTGCTGGCCTTCTCCATGCAGTCCACACTTACCCTGAGCTGCCCTGAGTAGCCACCACATGTGGCGAAAGCGAAAATGGCAAAGAGCTGCAGAGACACGTCAACATGTAAGAAACAGTGACCAAAGCAACATATCAAAGGCTGAGAAAGCATATAAGAAGCAAATCCTTGGAGAAAACCTGCTAGACGTTGCTAAGGACAGTGCTCGAGGTTCACATTACAGCAGGACAGAAACGATTCAACGTGAAGTCACAGCTACAGTGGATTAGTTGACATCAAAGCAGTATAGTGATGTAGTACAACGGCCTAGTCAAAACCTAGAGCTCAATCCAACTGAGAATCCATGGCAAACTTGAAAATTGGCATTTACAGATAATCCACATCAGGTCTAATTAAACTAGAACTAATTTGGTGAGAAGAATGGGAAAACACTGGGTCTCTACATGCCACTCCACCGTCACAAATGATTAAGAAGACATATGAATGCTTTTGAAAAAAAAAAATTAGGTTGAAAACGTCTGTTTCTGATATTTTAGGCATTTCAGGAATTGCTGTGCAAAAAAATGTAATAGCATAATAGATTTTACCTCAGAAATCCTTAGGAAGGTTTTTTAGATGTGGATTAAAGTTCCATTGGAAGTGTGAACAGGAGAACAAACCAACACTCAATTTACAGTATCTCCTCTAAGCAGAGACTTGTGAACTACTTCACACTGGTAAAACTGAAGGGCAAAGGGCAATTGTCAAAGTCAATGAAATGAACAGGGCCTTCATCTAAATTAACAAACATGAACATGCAACAAACACACACCCACACCCACCAACACACACACATTTCCTGCCCTCAGTTTGCTCTCTTAGCCTAGTTGTCCATATAAACCCCCCACTGCCTCAAGAGTTCTCAAAGCCATAATCACCATAATCAGAGCTGATGCCCGGTTTGCATGAACTGTGCCTTTCCCATATCGTAGGCAGCTGGACGTGCAGCTTGCCAACAGCTGGCAATGCTGTTTATCTCTCAGTCTGAGTGAACCTGAGCCACTGGAGGGCGCTGTCGGATCACTGACAAGAAGTAGCTATGCTCAAACGTATGCCTGCCATCTCAGAGACAAAACTTGAACACAGAGTCAGTATCGCTTCACACCTACTGAGTTAAATATCGAACGCTTAGTTGATCCTTTGAAAGTGTACCAGGCCCAAGACTGAAACACCAGGAACCACAGAGTGACCATAACAGACATGGGCTGCACACCTTCAGCAGGTGGCGTTCGACGCTGACACAGTTCAGGATGTAGACGGTAAAATACAGTAGTGAATTAAGCAGACTGCTGCCTATGCAATCATAAGACATAAACATAATATTTCCTTAATTCAACCTCTTATTAAAATGAAAACCTACACATTTTAGAACCAACTAGTGAGTGCAACCACAGTGAAACCACGAGGTTCTCAAATCTATCTTGTTGACTGTTAAAATTGGCAAAGACGTATTTTCCCCTTTGCCCCATAAGTTTGTTGTATCTACATTAGTGTCCTGTTAACTAGAGTTGCTTACTACTTCATCTCCATTGTAGTGGAAAAATTATTTGTTGCCCTACAGATTTATTCTGTTTTTGCTTTTTCTAAAATCACACTTGAAGGTTTCATTTTTTTTTCTTCAAATAATTAATAAAATTGCTCCAGAAACATGATATAGTGGCTGTGTCATGCATAATCCAAGCGTGCTTGAGCTTTATGTCATAAGCCGATTCAACTTCAAGATTTTCTGGTGGTCCGCTTTTTCTTATGAGTAAGTAGAAAGCTTTCCTAAAAGTTGGGAACAACAACCCAATTCCTATCGAACCCATTTAACATCAGGTATTTTAAAAGTTTCACGATACCATGAGCTTCAACAAGTTTCTCTGGGATCTTGGAGAAGAAACATATCAATACTTTCAAGAAGTGATTTTTATTTTTTTTTACTTAGATACCTAAATTATGTCAAAGTGTGTCTTTATAGCTGCACTATATCGCTTTTATAAAAATATGTTTCTTACATATTTGTTAAGACTGTCACCATGTCGTGACAGCATAGTATGAGACAAAAGATCGACATCTTCCACCTCCTCCCTGAGCAACTATTGCCGTCTGAAGAAATGCATCACTCCCGGTCAAAAGCAACCAATCAGAGCCAGGAGGAACCCGCCGTCAATCAACCTTGTGCACGTGCTTCTAAATGTGGCCATGCTAACTAGCTTGAGCATTCACGGCAAGTTCCGGTTTGGGGGAACTAGCGGTAGCGTAGCAGAGGGCAAGGGGGAATATGTATACACAAGGATGATTGACAGCGCTAAGACCCTCCCCTTCGCTCTGATTGGTTGTTTCTGATGGAGCTGTGTATTTATGTTAATGACAGCAGAACAATAGGGAGGAGGTGGAGAAGTTTGATTACTTCACAAATGATCTGTCTCATGTTATACCGTTACCGCATAGTGACAGTTTAAACAAATATGTTAAAAAAACATAAAAAAATAAAAATAAAAGTTACATACTGCAGCTTTGACTCAATAATCCTGTTTTTGCTAGCTTAAAACTCGGTCGGCTTTTCAAATGACCATTAGCTGATGATCAGAGGAGCTTTCAAAGGAGGTAAACATGAGTGTGCGGTGTTGATGCTGTGTAGGCATAATCTCTGATTAAAGCAGCCCAGATTAAAGCCAAAATCTTAATAATAAACAACAGACTCTCATCAGGGTTTGTTGCCTGCAGCTTTGGGCCTCAGGTGGAGCCAGAATGCCGCATGCATTGAGCACAGCTGGAACATCTGCATAAAAACCTCCAAACTAATGTGGCTTGTTTACCAAACGGAGACGAGTGAATGACAGCGCAACTGAAATCTTCCAACGAAAGAACCGAAAGACGATGCACATGCAGACAAATCAAATCCAGGAAAGTGACCAGAAGAGCAACGGGAGTGAATGCTACCGTTTAATTAACCACAAAGAGCTGCAGATAAGCATCTCTTTCACGCTCTTTCAGCTGCCTCGTCCTTACTGTGATTTTTTTTTCTTTTTTTTTTTCAGCTCGGGTTTTAGCCCCTCTCATTTCTTAGCTGGGGCCTTTGAACAGGAGAGCGTGGCATTGTGGAAGGAGGATGGATGCTAAGCCTCGCGCCCCCGTGTGTTTATCTGCCTCTCCCAGCTGGGCTCCTCAGGGAACAAGAGATAGAAGGAGAGAAAAAAAGGGGGGGGAGACTGGGAGGTAAAAGAGGGAAGCTAAGGGGAGAAATAGATACAGTGGAAGGGGCGAATAAAGCGGGAGCGCAGGAATTAAACCGGTCTGCAGTGTAAACAAAGCTATGAAACATCTCAGTCATCCCTCATCTCTACTGACCTACATGGCACCAAACACTCCAGTCTAATGTTAAAGTTGTGATTTGATTTCATGGCAAATCAACGACCTGAAATATATATATAAAAAGAAAAGAAACACACACACGCATGTACACACACACTCACTCACACAACCGGGTGATATTATCTGCAGATTTTTTCTAATAATTGAGCTCGAGCAAATTGAGAAGCTCCAGTCAGTTGAAAAGGAGGCATCAGACTTGGCCACCAGTGGTCAGAGTCAATGTCTGCCGTCCCAAAATTGTTGCTGAGCAGGACAGAAGCGAGTGTTGCTCTAGTGTGAATCATGGATAGAAAAGACAGAGGAGACAAAAACAATCTACATTTAAAGCTTAATAACCTTGTAAACAAAAATATGTGGCTGGAGAGTAATTAATTCTTATTTAGTTTAGTTTTTATTAGTTATAGTAGTAGTTTTAGATTTTTCATACTTCTTTCTAAAAAAGTAAGGGCTGCACAGTGGCAGAGTGTATGCATGGGTTCCCTCCGGGTTCTCCGGCTTCCCCCGTTCAGTCCAACATCCATGCTCGTCCATTACAAACTTTATCTCTGATTCTAAAATGGCAACCAATATTTGGGTGCAACCAATAATATGTGTGAATTGTCTAATTCAGGTAGTTTTAATTAGTTTCTAGAGTGTATTTGCTCATTTTTATTAGTTATTGATAATTAAATATTGTTTAGTTTTAGTTTTTTAATACTTCTTTCTAAAAAAATTAATGGCTGCATGGTGACAGAGATTTCCTGTGTATGCATGGGTTCCTTCCGGGTTCTCTGGCTTCCCACATTCAATCCAACATTCATCTTCATCCATTACAAACTTTCTCTCTGATTATGAATATATATATATATATATATATATATATATGTGTGTGTGTGTGTGTGTGTGTTTTTTCTAGACAATACTGGAACACACAAAAACATGCACAAATTGTTAAAGTTGTTTTGTACTGTTGTAACCATTAAACAATCTCCCCTTCTTATAAGTGGAGACACATTGTTGATGTTACCATCATACAATAACTTCCAATTAAGTATTGGCAAAGATCAATGTAATTTTCACAAGTGGCGGAGCGCTGTTGTTAGCAGCTGCTGAAAGTAACTAAAAAAGTTACTTCAAGTTTGAATGTTCTGTCTATTTCACTAGTTCCAACTTTGTACTTCATGGCAGCATGGTCTGTAAAAATTTACATTTATTGAGTTTTTTTGGAAATTACTTTTTCTTCTACCTGTTTAGAAGAAGTGTGTAGTTTATAAAGATGCAAACGAAAACAAGTCTTCAGTAAAAAGCTGTGTGATCAATGCTACACTGGAAGACAGTAGTTAAAAATAGGTAACTCATTTAGAAACAGCTAATCCTTTCCTGCAAAGGAAGCTCTTTGTCAGAAGCACAGACTGATCTTGCCTCTCTGTCTCTTTGCTCCACTCAGCTCTAATGTTGACTGACCACAAGAAAGTGGACATTTATTTTAGTAACTGGGCCTTTAGTGCCAAAGGACAATCACAATACCCATATCCGAATAAAGCTGCATGTGACCATTTTTCTGCATTTACAACACTTGGATAAATACAAAAATTAGGTTGCATTTGTGTCCTTTGGACCGCAGTTTTGATCCCAATATTTTGTTGCATATTCTACCAAATTAATAGAAGTCAGCAGTATAACTAAAATTCAGAAAATAAAAGTTAAAAAAAAGCATTTTAATTATGAAAAAAGCTGCATTAACTACAAGTTCCATTAAGTAACAGTTGGATCTGCAAAAATCATTAATTTATTTGATCACCATCATCACAAAGGGACTAATTCTTATTTTTATGCAGTGATAAAAGTTTGATAATCACTAATTCCTCGTGCAAACCAGAGTCTCTTAAGGAAACTATATAATCCAATATAATTCAACTTATTTGCATAGCACTGACTATGTTCGACTAAATCTGATTATCTTGTATTTGACTTGCTGGTCATCAGACAGGAACAATAAAGGAAAACATTGTCGTCTACTGGCAGCCTGACTGCTGAGGTTTAAATGAGCAGCTGATGAAGCTTTTGTGACATGAAATGCCATCATCTACCAAACCTATTTTAAGACAATACCCAGAGAGAGATGTGAAGAACATTTCTCACCTTTCCCATTAATACTAATTTACTCAATGTCAGCCATGGTGTTATTCACAGCCCTGAACCCAGTGGGTACTGAGATATTTGCCTAAGTAGGTAATAAACGTCATCTCCTTCAACATTTTGACCAGCTATGTGCTTCTCCAGCCGCATCTCTTCCTGTCGCAGGGAACAGTTATTTCAGTTGTGACAAACAGATCTCTGACCTGGCAAGTCTCTTGCGATATCTGTCAACAGCTGTCGCTAATCTCACTGCATCTCCCTTTGACTTGTTTTTTTTTTATGTGTGTGTGTGTGTGCACCGACGCTTGTGCACAAAATGCTTATCATATCCACTTGGCACTTATGGGATTAAAGGCTAGATAGTGGCATATCAAAGAAAGTGGCAGGACAGTAAACAACAGAAAATGTAACATAAAATCCGATACGGTTGTAACACATAAAGGTGGAAGTGATGGATCCGATACAATCTTTGGTTTAATGTGCTCCTTATCCAACAGCAGACAGCCCTGAATAACAAAATCTACAACAAATAAATAATAACAAAGAAAATAACACTAGAACTTTGTGTTAAATCTAGCACAATGTGCAGTTCAGATGTCTTTTTAGACAGTCTTATCGCCAAAAACCACAAAAAAGAGGCAATAAAAAAGTGTTAATAACCCTTTAGTTTGTGCACACGAGATTCTCCGACCACCCAGAGGCAAACAAAGCTGGTGTACAGTAAGGTACTCAGGATGACATCATGCAATAGTTGGTCAGATGCGGGTTTGGATGGGAAGACCACGATTACTCATGAATGAGACTCACGATGGACGCCCGGGCTTTGCCCCGTGAGTCACAAGGCCTCATGTAGTGTACTTGTAGAGCTGCTCTGTGCGACAAGCTTCAGCAGCATGGCTATGTTTATCATTTGCAATCATGTGCTCAAGCAACTGTGCAATTCTCTTATTTTTCCCCATCTCTCTCTCCGCTTCTTTCCTTTCACTCTTCAGACGCATAAGCATGAAGCTGGAAACGGTGAAGAGTTTGGGCACATCTCAAAGGACAGCTTCTGCATGAGTTGGCCAACATGGGAGACGAGGGGGACCTTACAGCTGTTTGGAGCAGAATATGCCAGCCACTGATGGCATGCCAGCAAGAACAAGATCCGCGCACACATAAATAATATATATATATATATATTTTTGTATTCGAAAGGGCCCACTATTGATAAAATGGATCACCAAGCCTCGTACTACAACATGAACCCTTAAAACTAAATTCCTAACCTCAATGCTTAGTTCTATTCAAAGACTTAAATCTAACAGTTTGATATTTTTGTGTTTTTCAGAGATATGACAAAACAAGTGTACACATAGTGCATTTGCCTGCAAGCCTGACTAATTATGAGTTCACATTGTGCTTGTGCAGATCCAGTGCTGACTATTAATGCGGGAAACCAAGACATGCAGCATCTTACTAGGAAGTCTTAATTATAGTTAACATAACCTTTTAAAAGCCCACTATTTGTCCACACAATCAACCAGACGTACAGTCCAAGGTTCATCGTCTGCAAACTAAATGTCATTCGCTGCCTTTATAAAAACCTTCAGTGCCTAAGGGCGTACACACAAAGCAAACCAGCACACGTTTCCACTGATCGGTTACTGTTTGTAGAAATCTACCACGGGGATTAAGATTATAGCGCATGTTCATAATGAATAGGAAATACTGTGGCTGATTTTTGTGGCGTTGCTAATGACTTCAGAAAGGTGATGTCAGTGTAAAGGCAGGCTCCCATTTGAAACAGTCTGAAAATGTCTCGTCTATCTGGAAGAGCTGAACTTCGCCAATCATTAAAGAATCAAGCTTTTGCTCCAAGATGTCCATTTGTGGGATTTAACTGTCAGCAAAAATGTCTCCGTTTTGCTGATGGGATTCAGCCATGGTCTGACCAAGGTAGGCTCCAAACAAAAGCGGATAACTGCTTAAAACCACTAATCTGCTATATACATCTAAAAGAGTTCATGCGCTAACTTTAGTTAGTAAGTAGGTCTATGCCTCCATCATGCCTCCACTTACCCACAAGTCTACTTATACTCAACTCTACAATTTAGCATTGTTTGTCCTCCCTCACTCTCAACTGTCCTTTCATCTCTATCGCCATCATCCCTCAACCCTATTAGTGCTACCAGGGCTTAGTCAGTGTAAATAGTGACATTATCCATGATAATCAATCAACATTTGTTATAACTTTCTAACAAAGTTACGAGTGATTGCTCCTCTGAACAAGAAGCTGAAGATATGACACCCAGGACCTACTGATGAGCCACAATAACAAATCTAAGCTCCAAAGTTTGGATGAGGAGAAGGATATATGGAATCCGCTGTAGTGTAGGCACAGCTCACATGTTGTAGTAAAGGAAGAGCTCAGGCACAAGCCAAAGCTCTCAGTTTATCAGCCTGTATGTGTTCTGACCTTTACCTATATTCATAAGCTATGGACATTAACCGAATAATTGACATTCAAGATCAGAGCGGCTGAAATTAGGTTCTTCTGTATAGGGTGGATGGGTTAAGCCTTAGAGATAAAATGAGGACCTCTATCATTTGGAGAAGCTTGCAGTTGAGTCACTGCTCCTCTACTTCGAAAGGAGTCAGTTTAGATGGTCACTTTGAAGCTTTTAATGAGGAAAAGATATCTCTTTTGGTCTGAGAATATTGTGGTATTCCCCACAGCGAGCAAGAGGGTTTTGCTGGGGAGAGAGTTGTCTGTCTGGGGTTCCCTCCTGGATCTGTAACGATTTGCTCTGAAAACAGCAAAGATAGAACTTGATTGTATTTGAAATAATGAATGCATTTGCAAAGCAAACCCATTGGAATTGGATATGGAGGCAATGTGCAACACCTTTTCTGCATAGTGCTTATATCACTGATGGTAATTTGTACATGCTCACTATGGTCTGAAGAGGGGCCAATGTAATACCCTAACGTGGCCCTTGCAGGTTCCTCACATCACATTAAAAGACTGAAATTTTGGCTCAAATGAAGACGAACTACAAATGACTAGAGAAAAGAAAAACAGGATCCCGCCCGTCTTTTCTTAATAGAGAAGAGAAGCTTATAGAAAAAATAACCACACGTGTCACAGCAGAATAAATCTGAACTCTTGACCTTAATTAAAATAGCTAGTTATGTGTATACTGTATGAACCCGCAGGCCAACGGAGACACAAAGAAATATTCTCTTTCTGGGGAAGACAGACGGAAAAGAAGTAAAGGTGTTGAACTGAAAAGGTCACTTGTAGTGCCAGAAATGTGAGGAACGGAGGAGGTGTGTGCTGGGGGAGGCAGTGAAGCTCACATAATGACCCACACTTCCCTTTGCACATGCACACAAAGAGTAACAAGAACATAGACATGTAAGCTATGATAGAGTGTTATGCAGCTGGTGATGTGTTTGTTCTTTTCTTTTGGGTCTGACGAGGTGTGGGTCAGTTTCCATCCACCCACCCATCCACCCAAGGTGTTCCCAAATCAGAAGGGGAAATATAGTCATGCCCAATGAGGAGATGAATCGAAAACATCAAAAAAGGAATTGGCCAGGGGGAATCCTGATCTGATGCATGAACCACCTCACCTGACTCATTTACATGCAGGAGAAATGGTTCTACTTTGACTTCCGTTCCACCTTGTGGAGGAAACTAATTTCAAACACTCCTGATCACTCTTTGATCAGGAGTGTTTGATCAAAGAGTGATCAAACCATTATATAATCCATATATAATGGCCAAAGGTGAAGATTTGAACATGGAAGGTCTGCTGAACTAAGAGCTTTGCTTTCTGGCTCAGTTCTTTCCTCGGTGTGACAGACAAGAGTAGCACCTATCTCTCTGGAGATGATCCATCATCTGCTCCATTCTAGAATCACTTGTGAACAAGACACTTGGATATTAAACTCTTCCACAGAGCACCGGCCTAGAAGGAGGAATCCACCTTTTTACCAGCTCAGATCCATGGCTTCAGACTAAGAGGTCACAACTACATCCTGGCTGCTCCACATTTGACTGTGAACCGCCCCACTGTATGCTGAATGTCTAGGCCTGAACATACTAACAGAACAACATCATCATCAAATGCAAAAAAAAAAAAGGAGTCCTTAGTATACTAAGGTTTTACAAATTCAAATACTGAAAAAAAGGTGCATGCTACATAATTCCTAGGTTTTAAAATCCTTTGTGAGATGCCAGAGAAAGTGTCAGAGCGACCAGCGTTTTCTCTGGCTGTATGCAGCGTAGAGTATCGCAGTGCTAACCGTCTCCACAATGTTGCTGTGGAATGCAGGTCAGCCGGTTGAAAGAAGATTCCTATTCTTTTCCTCTTTTTAAGATACTACTGCCTGATCGACATAATGTAATGCATTATGACTGTTGATCTAACTTTCAAACTACCCATTTAATTAGAAAATGTGCAGGAAAAAGAAAAGGTCCAGTGAGTTGGTTGTAGAGAATAACCCACGAGTCAACAATTACATATGTAGGAAAATGACCAAATAAAGGGCACCAAATCCAAAATGTTACATAATGGCCACAATGATGCAGGATAACTCTAGGCAAAACGTGGATCCTAGATATATAATGTCTACCTTAAGCTGCCATTTGAGACCAATTTCAGACCAAGAATGTCCAGCTAGATTTTCTGATAGAAGTTGTGTTAAGTTAACCAAAATGGGTTTCATTCAAAAAACTAAATTTCAGCATAGTGAACTCCATATGGGACCCATATACACATTTTAGCTGGGCACGAATGCTTTCCTTGGTATGATTAAATGGGTGTAATATATATATATATATATTTTATCAGGAAAGTCTGTTTCAGGTTAGTCCCTGCTGACAGACACGTTTAAACTCACCTTAATTGTGTTGAAACTGAAAGTCAGATTCGTCGCTTCACTTCATATAACTGTAATAAACCGCCATCTTTCTTCAGCTAATGAAAACTATGATTCTCTTCACACTTGCAAAGCCTCACACACAGGCGCACAATGAAACACACACTTACACACAGTGTCTAGGCAAATGCTGAACACCCTGGTGGCTACAGCAATTTCTCTAAACTCACATCAAAGAAACTCACTTTTCTTTTTTTCTTCTTTCTTTTTTTTTTTTTTTAGCTCCAGGCTTCTGTGCACTGTACAATAAACACAGAGTCAACACAACCCACTGCCAGACAGAGAGGGGTGGCTGTAGTAAAGCTTTGATTCAGTCACAGCGAGGACGCCCAGTGCTCATTGGTGATTCCCGTTATATCATTTCTTTTCACTCGAGGTAAAATGGGTCATTTCTTAAAGGCTGGCGCAAAAAAACAAAACAAAAATGCACACAGTTTGAACATCTATTCACAAATTGAAAATGCACATAACGATTGAATATACGTAAACATAAAGATCTGGTCACAGCGAATCGGATTTGAATAAAATGCTTGCGCGTAATGTGTGCAAAAATCCAGATGCGTGGAAAGTTTCACCATCCAAATGCGCGAATTCAATTAAAAATAATCCCGTTTACTCCTTGCAAAAAACCAAAACAAAACAAAACAAAAGCCTGTATCTTCATTAGCAGCACACACGTGAATTGGAGTGTAAAATATTTACATATTTACATAGCAAAATGAAGTTACTGCACGCAAATAAACAATGACATTTCAACTCACCCATTCCAAAACACGGATAAATCCCAGAGGCAATTTGAGCACCTGAAATGTCCCCGCCGATGCAAGCTGCACAGAGACAAAGCGAGGGGATGAAAACATTATTTTCACCAATTAATGGACTCACCGGCCAATTGAGTTGTAATTAACCCTCAGGGCGATCATGTTGCACGTTCGGTCCTTTAGCGTGTTTTCCTCACCTGGTTAGCGGTGTCCATATCAGCTGCAGGAAAATATATTTGATCGTTGTCAGAAATAAAGCGAAAATCTTGAACCGCAAAAAACCCCCAAAACAAACCAAGAGACTCGACTGATGTATCTGCCGCGTAAACACAGAGGGGCGCTCTGAGTCCGACTCCGAGCGGAAAAGCCCGAACACTCGTCGATTCTCCCCCCCTATCTATTTATCTTTTCATAATGAGTGAGAAGCGGTCTTTTGCCATGGAGACACTCACAGAGAGAGGGAAGACAGAGGAGTGAGACTTCATCCCCCCATCGACCAGATATGAAGTTTAATCTGTTTATTTTGTCAGTTGTAGTGTTCAATTTCCACTCCTATATATATGTAGTTAAATATTCAGTGCCTATCGGTTAGTTTCCTGGGATGTTGAAAGCTTTTCTCTAAAACCAGTTGCTCAAAATATATGGAGCGAGCGCTCCATATAGTTTAGGTATAAATAAATAAATGTGGATAAAGAGTTAAATAACTGTTTATTCATATCACAAAGAAACAAACAAAAAAAAAATTAGCATGTTGAAGTCAGAAACCAAACAATTCCTCCAAAACATTTTTGTATCTGATTATTCAACACATACCATTTCAATCAATATTTGTGAAATATGGTTCATAGCTGTAAGGAAACATATAGAATTGGACGTTTTTTGATCTTTTTTTGCACTTCAAATTGACCCGAGCAGTATCTATGTAAAAAGTAGACGCAGGGGGGTAACAAATGTGTAAAATGAATACATTTTCAATTTATATGTAGGGTGCACCTATTAAGACAAATAGAAAAAGTTTCATGCAAAAAAAATACTTACAACTATTAAAATTTTTTTTTTAAACTTTAAAACGGGTCAATTTGACCCGCAACATAATAGGAGGGTTAAACTATATTGTATTATAGCAATTTTCAGGGGGAAAAAAAAGACAAAAAAACGCAACACAAGTAAATTACACAGCACTGTATGCTTCTTGGAATCCTGAATTTATTTAAAATTCACACAGAAATTTGTGCTCAATTTAGTTAGACTCATGGATCTGGCCTGAGCCTCTGTGGAGTTCTGATACTCTCATCTAAACTGGGATAAAGTTGGGGTCTCAATTCTTCAACACGGCACAACTCAAAGACAGACACAGGATTAATGACCATGTACATATGGAAGTGGGTTAAAGAAATCCTCTTTCCAGTTTTTAGAGTGGATTTGTTGGAAGCGGGGAGAGGCGGAAATGCATCATTACTGAGACAGGCCTGTTTGGTTTTTCAAAAATTCTGAGTAAAATAGTTCAGAAGAAAACCAAAGATCACTTTTTGTCATAATAGTCAGTTGTCTTAATGGCACTCATGTCCAGCTCTGCCATTGTTTGCCATCTAATGAGTTTCTCCAAAGACCAAACAAGAACAAGCCCAAGTTTCACTGATGGCAAAAAAGACATTGAGAGAGGAAGAGAGTGCGGAGAGGGCTTCCCTGAGTCTGCTTCACTGGTGACAATTCCTTTAAAGCTGAGTGGAAAATGCTCTGACAGCATAGCTAATTTTACAACATCCCTCCGATTGCCCCACATGAGCACGCACAAGCTTTCACCCTGCCTTCAGGGCTCTGTCTCTGCGATTAGGAAGTTGTTGCATCTGATTGGCTAATATTTTCGCCACATGAAATCAAAATGACATGAACAAGAGGAATGGAGTCTCCTGCGTTCTTTGTTCTTTTAGCGCCAAACTGTTTCATATAGTTAGGTGAGTTAATGCTGGCTTCAATACGACTCTGCCTTTGGAGCATTGGCATACACACAGATCAAAGACCAGCCTCACGTTCCTGTCCTTGACCCTTTTATTGGCTTGGAACCGTTTGCGAGTGGTAGAGACTGTAGTCTTTACCACTAAAACCTACAGACTACAGACAACAGAGATACAGTGTAAAAAGAAAGTTCATGTGCCCTGCCAAAAAACATTCATGAATGGGGAGAACAAGGAAACTCCACGCCGGTGTTTCCCTGCCTGGATTCAAACCAAAACCCTATTACAGTGAAGAAACATTTTTAAGCACTTCCACATCCCTTCGGCTGACAACATAAAAAAACAGGTTTAACAAAGTTGAGAAACTCTGGCTTCAGTCAGATGACCATGTTGCCACGCTTGTGCTAGTTTGCAATTAGTGCCTTAATAACCTGCAGGAAAAGTTTTTGGCAAATATTTTTGATTAATCAGCTGTGCAACTATGGAGAATAAACAATAAAAGTTGTAAATTTCTTTAGGGGATGTTAGGTTAACATCCACACATTTTAAGCTACCTCAGTTAGCTTAACATGCAAGTTAAGCTCTGTCTCTGTGTTGCCCTGTGGTGCACGAACATAAATAATTCCCTTTAACTCAAATATTGTTCAGTAATTCAGGTTATCGATTAATCTATTACACCCCTTCCCTCAGTACCTTAGCCTTAGAGACAGATATTAGCACTTTCACACATTTTGGAGGTGAAATTCTGATCCAGTATGCTTAGTGAAACCCAAAACCGACTGGTTGTGTTACATCAACCCAGTGCTGGATCGGTCCATGTTTGAACCACAGCTAGATTGGTACAATAACCCAAAATTGGTTGCCTTTTTGCTAGCAGTTTTTAGAGAACAGGACTCTGGGCTGTCAAAGCTAATGTTTTCATTTCTGTACGTTGCACCGTTTAGGGTAAAGCTAAAAAAATAAAAGTAGGACTAGGAATACAAATCACAAAAACCCAAAAACATATTTAGCTATAAGCAAAGTCTCTATTTGTTTCCTGGGTTTTGCTTTGTGTGCTATAACAACCAGATTTTTCTGCCCGAGGAAGAATAACCTGTCAGGCGCAGTGACAGGTGTCGAAACGCATCTGAGGAAACTGGAAGTGCACTGCAGAACCAGACAGAAAACACACCTGGGTACAGTAGCTAAAGGCCAGACTGTGTGTGTGTGTGTAGGCATGGGGGTGCACGTGTGTGCGTGTGCGTGTTTGCTTTAAGAGAATTCGTGAGTAAGAAGAGTCGCAAATAATACCTGTCAATAAATTTAGACAGTTATTGATGGGGGTGCATGTCCAGTTCATGTGATCCTGATGACCAAGCTAAAAACATTATGCATAAAACGAACTCCACATTTACAAAATGGCAAAAAAAAAAAAAGAAGAAGAAAAAAGTATTTAACCCTTCACAGATTTCGTCTGAGTTTGATTTATTCTTGCTCCTACATTTTTCAGATCCTTAAGCAATTATTAATATCAAATAAACAACATGAATATATACAAAAATCAGTATTCAAATTCTGGTTTTAAAAAAAATACATTAAAATAAAAAAAGTACCTAAGAAAAATAGAGGGAGAGTAGAAACGGCAACAGCAGAAACTATCGCCATTCTTCTCTTCTGCTTAAGCCTCCTTTAGAATGTGACTCACAGAGGAATTACTGCACAGAGACTAGGTCAACCACTTATCCATCTCAACGCACCAACACAGCTTCACAGCAATTACGGCTGGACTGCAGTCGCTGCCAGAACAAGTCCACGTCTTCTGTCGCTGATGCTTATGCTCCTAATCTGTTTTTACAGTAACTGCTGAGTTGTAAGGGAGACAGGTAATGAAGAGACACAGAGACAAATACTGTCCAAGCAAAAGCTTCAATATCAACAGTCGAGGGGGTACAGCAATGTGAAATACTGACTTGAGGCCAAACCTTATTCCTGTTTTTTTCTGCAGTGACGCATTTTCCACAGATGCAAATTTTGGATGGATTCAAATATTTCACACTCATATATGAATTAAACCTATCCTCGAGGGCCTGTGACAACACAAAGCAATGAGGCGTGATTAGACATCGCAACAAAAGGCAGTCTTCGGAAATGTTTCTGCAGAGAATAGCATTAGGCCGGGTCTCATTTTGCACCATTTAGACGACACACACAATCAGGATAAACTCCAGGGGAGAGAGAACAAAAACCAACCAACCAACTGACCAACCAAGGTGGGACCAATCGCAATGACGCATGCTAACCCGGCGAAACGTCGCCTCACCCACAAGATGGAGAAAAAATATCTGTCTACTGCTCTTTCTTAGGAATCTGTGTTTTACTGCCAAGTTCAGCTGCTGTTCCTAAATACAACAGAGAAGCATTTTCTTTATTGCTGCTTAAACTTCTGGGGAGAACCTCAGATCAGACCCTTTGCAGCCCCTCAGGTATAAGGGTTTGATACTGAAGACAACATGTGGGTGAGTCCAACACACAGACTGAAGAGCAATTTTTTATCATATCACATTCTAAAGGCAAATAGAGAAACATCTTTATTTTTGGAAATTTTGCCTGCTTGTAATTGGGTCACCCTTAAAATTTTAAATGGCACATAAATGCTAAAACAAGTCATTGCAGAAAGGTTGCTGGAAATGACTTTTCCCTTTTTTGCAGGACTGCACCAACATAGGAGCTACTCTGCTATAGACAGGTTTAGTCATCTTAAAAATAGATATGTAATCCAAAACAAATGCATGATTTTCAACTTTAAACAATGCGTCAATCCTGTGTTAAATTAGCTGATTACTCAAACATGGAAGGCAGCATACATTTAATTCTGTAACATGCATGTTAAATGAACATTAGTTGACTATTAGCATTGAAACTACTACTCTATGTGCTCCTCTTGACACTGGAAAAAAATGGTCTAGATGAGAGCCTCACCCATCTACAATCATGTCAATGTAAAGTAGCTCAAGGTGTTTGCAAATTTAGCATTACATTTCTGCCCAAAACAGTCTGGGTAAGCTGGCCATGCCATTGTTTCTCATTCCTGGCTAAGGAAATCTGCTACAGCCATTATTTCCCATACACTATACCCATATAAGAAGTTAATTGTTTTGTTTAGATTTTTGGCTTTCTGCTTTCTGCTCCTCCACAGTCCATGAAATGTGTGTTAGGATAAAAGCTATTAGTAATGCTTAAAAAAAAAGGATTATTTGTAAAAATAAAAACTAAAAAAAATTCTGGTGATGCTATTAGCTTGTCAGATCAATGTTAGATTTTATAATTAAACAACTTGAAAAGGTACCTAAGGCTACATTCCTTAGGACACATTGCAGTCCTTAACTTGTTTCGCTATATTTGATGTATTACAGTTTCTAAAACGGTTCACAAAATCTAACTTCCTCCAGGTTCCTGATATAAAATTAAAAGATGGAGCCCAGATGGGTTCTTGTGTACTTTGCCTAGTTGGGACCCGAATTGTACCCAGATTTCCCCAACATACGACCTATACAGGTTTATAAAACAGGGCCATGATCCTACCATTTTTTCCAGCCCATTTCCAGCCCATGTGTACCTCACAAGAAATGTTGCCTGGGACCAAGTTGAAACTCACTCAAAATGCTGCAAAAAAAAAAAAAAAAGGCTTCACATCATCCCTTTTTGCCCTGCAAAGGTCAACTGGGTAAAGTTACCTGGCGTTAAGGTTTTTATGCTTTTATTTTGTATCTATGGTGACAGAGATGGTTAACACAGAAAAGGTTAGCAGCAAAACAGAAAAAGGGACAAAAATCAACTCAGTTTCAGTTAACAAGAGAACAAGGTTTGTACCAATGATTTAACTGTATTTGAATAATTTGACATGTTTATAGAAAAATTTGATATTGCTTTATTGATGGCTGTAACGAGGTGCATAATGACGGATGGAGAAAACGATTGTAATTATTCGTTCCTGTCTAGCTGGGTTGACTGATCCAGATGGTTTTGATAAATCACTTAACCATCAATTCAGACCTTCTCCAAATCAACTGGATGCTACATGCCCTGTTTTCTGTTTGTGATCTATTTAGATCTGTACATAAAGCACAAGAGGCACGTGAGGGTCAGGCAGACCGTCAAGCCAAAAGGTTCCTCCTTCCTTCCCATCATAGTGTGGAGGACCTGATGCAAAGAATAATGAAGGAGAATGGACACTGTGATAACAGACTTAGCCTATGGGTTGCTAGGCAACCAATCCAGCAGGCACGGAGCTAATGAGGCCTGTATGTTGTGACAACGATGGCCAGTCATTGGAAGCGTAGCAAATGATGCCTACTCTGTGCAGTGTTTACGTGTCTGCGCAATGATTACTGGCGCATGGCGCTTGCTGGATGCGCTTTTCTTTTCAGACAGCTTCAGTTCACTAACGGCGTCCATAAAGCCATATCACTCGCATGAGCAATGCTCATATCTTAAGGCACATCGAGTGAGTGCACGCACATCGCATTACTTGCTACATCATTCACTATTTTGTTTATTATTATTATTAATTATTATTTTTATTATTTCGTTGACCCTCTGTTGAGTGATCTGCAAGAGATGCCTTCTCTTAGCCGATCAGGAGAACCATCTGCCACATCTGGTACCTCTGTGGCTTTTTGTCGCCTGTAGATGTTTAGTTACAAACTGCATAGTTTCTAGCTCCCTCTGTAGGCTTTCCAGCAGCATTACAACAACGTTATGGCAGTGGGTACTGGTTGCTGGTTTCAAATGTTAAAGGTGGTTGTATACGTCTTTGACAGTTGCTGCATATATTTAACCTGTAAAGTCATGAGCCCAATTTGGACCAGTCAGTGAAAACTGGACTGCTCTGTTTTAACGCCTTTCTTTCTCACAAAGTGTGGGTTTGATCAAGATTCTGATGAAAGACCTATTTTCGGTTTAATTGCGAAAGACCACCACAGTTTTTAAAATGTACAGCTTATTATTTTTTATGCATGATCTATAGAATCCATGGAGCTAACGTGTTGGTTTGAGATTTCCATTCACTCAGAAGGAAGAGCGTTATTATAACAAAAAAAAACAAAAAACTTAATTATAAAAACTAGAATGGACTAATAGTTGATTGTTATAGTGAATTTTTTTTTTGGCTAATTCACACAGAATCAAAATTACAGATTGAAATATATATATGCACCTCTCCTCACCCCTGGCTAATAGTTGGAGAAATGTTCCTTAGCATATCAGAGATATACCACAGACTCTTTGTTGACATCAGTAAGCTAATTCTAGGTGGGTATTTGATCACCTATCTTGGTAGAACTCATTTAAATTGGCTTGTACCAAAAAAAAATAAAAAATTCCAGTATGGTTCACCCATTTTCAATCGCGGTGCAGTCAGATTCTTTCCAGAAATGTATCCATTCCAAAGCTAGTTTTGATGAGTTCAGCATGAAATTGCCCAAAAATGCCTTGGCATGCTAAAACATTAAAAGTTCACTCTACATATACAATGATCGTGAATATGTACTATTGGGTCTGATCAATGTGTTTCAAAGCAAGATAACCTGATGAAGGAGATTCATACAGCCACAAAGATTTTCATTTGAAATCGATGAGAAAATAGGGCAGAGAAGTGCTCTTATTAAAAACAGCTGGTTTATTGTTACCTGACCAGAATTCAATATCGCATGAAAATACATCTGTCTTGAGCAATGACTTAAAAGTGAACTGCTGTATGTAAAAGATAAACCGTTGTGCTTCATTACAGGCTTTCATGCAAATATCACAGTAATTCATTCTAAAGTAAACAATTAAATGTTCAGTGTGGCGCATCTTAATATAACTGCTCCCGTTGAGCGGTTATCAGCCAAACATCTGAGCTGTTACCACAGAAACAACAACCATGTATTTAAAGAGCTCTCAGAAGTTTAGGGTTGTTTTGTTTTTCAGTTTATTGACTTGTAGTAGCTCTAATGGAAATGTTCTCTGAGATAAAAGCAACTGTTCACATGATAAAGTCAACCTTAAAGAACGGAACAACTTTTAAGTGTCTTAAAAGCTTAGCCAACTTTTAAGTGGCTAAGCTTAGTGGCAACAGTTTACTGGTCCATGTCGTTATCGTTCTCATTCTGCAGCGTCTTCATCGCCAGGCCCCACAGAGTCACACTGGAGATAAACTGGCCTTCGCTCGACCTGTAGGGCCTGCCGGATCCCGTGAAGGAACCGCAGTGATTGTCCGACGGAGGCAAGTAGGGTCTGCCCGCGGGGTCTCTGTCCAGACAAGTGTTGCCGTTCTCCACGTACGGACCGTACACGGCTTCCTGAGTGGGTTTGTTCAGCTTCAGGCGATCGGCGGGCAGCAGAGCGACGCTTCTCTCCTGGTGGCCGGACGAAAGGAGGTGATGGGGAACCAGGGAGCGCAGCTCTGGAAGGGAGGTCATTGCGGGGTTAAGGTTCATGCTGGGTCCTGGAGTCTCTATGGGTTGTATTGCTTGTGTGGGCGGAGGACTGCACGATAAGGGTTTCCCTAAATCCGTGTCAGGCATGATGGCAGAAAACTGCTGGTCGGTGGTTGCAGCCGATGGTTTACTCCGGCGGAGTGATTTAGTAAACGAGGCCGGTCCATTTGAATTTTGGGTCTGCTCAGAGCCGGCTGCGGCCGGGCTGGGGACAGACGGCCCCTTGCAGTGCATGTTGCTGTGCCTCCTCAGCATGGCGGAGCGGGTGAAGCTCTTTCCGCAGGTGTTGCAGACATAAGGTTTCTCGCCAGTGTGTGATCGTATGTGACGCTGAAGGTCTCCTGAGTCAATGAAGCGCTTTCCTGGATGAAGGAAAACACCGTAGATATAAAAGACCGCTTGGATTTCACATTAAGCCGCTAGTTTTAGCGGGATTCGTCATCCCGGGGGAGCTGAAGTTTGATAAAACGGACAAACGGAGAGAGAAAGGAAGAACTTCAATGGTTGCAGCGAGAAGTGAAAACCGTTTCTATCCAGCAGAACTAAATACCCCGTCTGCAATCAGTTTGAAAACTGAACTTTCATCTCTACCACCTTTACCGCTTTTTAAGTCTACTATGAACAAATTTTTAGCTTATTATTTTATTTAAACTAAAGAGAATCTATTCTGACTTCTGCAGCTGGGTTTTCATAAGAGAAAAGTAACATTTTCAAGGAATATACTCAGACTAGTAGACATGTTGTTTCAATACTTTGAAACAACATGTAGGATCTCTAAAATGCAGGGGTTCCTACACCCTGTCTGGATAAATGGATGGGTTTGTGGTTGTGTGTTTATTGCATTAC
>CAEFZY010048999.1:0-185799 GCA_903066815.1 Brachyrhaphis roseni
CATGTGGAAATATGTACTAAACAAAAAAGTGTAAAACAACTGAAAATATGCCTTATATTCTAGTTTCTTCAAAGTAGAAACCTTTAGCTGTGATTACTACTTTGCACACACTCTGCATTCTCTTGATGAGCTTCAAGAGGTCGTCACCTGAAATGGTTTTCACTTCACAGGTGTGCCCTGTCAGGTTTTTCTACAATCTAATCTACAATTTTCATAGTCATGAAAATAAAGAAAACCATTTGAATGACAAGGTGTGTCCAAACTTTTGGTCTGTACTGTAAGTGTTGATATAAACAGCGATGAACATTTTGAGTTCACAGCATCCAGTATTTCATACATCTGTCACAAAGTTATTCAGCTGATGGCTTTCCCACATCCATGATACTCTGGGATACCCTTCAGCACTTGCTAGTACACTGTGACCGCTGCGCAGAGGGCTTACAGTGAAGCTTATGCTAATTGAATAAGAGATCAGAGCAGTGAAAACACACTTGTTCTGTTTCTCATCTCAAATCTGTTTGCTTAGGCTTGGCCAGGTTTGGTTTTAATCCAAACTGTTCCTAAATAAAATATGTTTAAAAAATATTATGCTGTGGTTTCATGGAGTCCTGCTAAGAAATAGCAACCAGCTTGCTAAGTCTTTTCCAATCCTTCAAACTTTAAGGTTTAACTTGTTAGATAATGTTAATGGATTGCATTCATCTCTGGGTTTTCCGCTCAGAGCTCAGCACACTCTCTGTCATGAGAAGATTAACTGTTTGTGAGCGCCACAAGTGTTGGAAAGTAGATTTTGTAACCTTTGAACCAAGATGGCTTCCTGAGTGGTAAGGAGAAATCTGAGGTTTTTGAAGCCCTTGTTTTGATAGTATTGAGGTCTTAGAAGTTGAGACTGACTGTTTACAGGATGTTTTCTAAGCTGTTAGATAATATAATGCACGTTAACATAAAATACAATGATTAACATAGGTTTATATACATAAGTCTATATACTCTCCGTTTTTATATACTTTAATCAGTGTATTAAGCAAATAGATCTCTCTTGACATTTTTGCTAATCTAATAGACATGTTATGTCAGAAGTCTGGTTTGAAAAAAATAAAAATAAAACAGTGTTTCCTAAAAAGTGTCAAAATGTGCTGTGGTTTTTATTTAATTTTAAAAATACTATAAAGTGTTTATGAAAACTGTTACCTTTACTGGAGGCCTGCAGTGATCATAAATGGAAAAAAAAAGAAAGAAAAAGGATAATGGATGTTAATAAAGAGAACAAGGCCGAGGCACACAGCACACAGCATGTGGAAATGAAATGAGAGGAGTATGAAAGATGAAGAGAAAGATACAAAAAAGTATCTAAGGATATCAAGCTTCCACAGCCTCTAAAACACTCATAGTAAAACTTTCCAAAAGAAATTCTACCTAGCTTGGTGGATGAAAAACTTTAAAGATGAGTCTAACAGCCGAGTACTGGGCCAGCAGCAGCAGCAGCAGCAGCAGCAGCAGCAGCAGCAGCAGCAGCAGCAGCAGGTGTTTGGGGCCCACATATTTGTTATTTTTATGTTCAAAGCTTATAAGCGTGTATCAGTCGAGGTGTTTTAATTTGTTGGGCTTTTGTGAAGATAACCAACACACTGTTGTCTATAATTATTACATCATATCTACTCGTCTGATCAAGCTCTTGACCCCAGCTGGGTGAGAATGAAATTATTCAAGTGGATGCTCTGTGCCTCCTTTGTTTTGCTGTATTTTCCTGATTGCATTACATCAACACAAACTGCCAGGTGCTATTTGCTAGAACAGTTTGAGTCTTGTTTTGAGGATAAAGACATTTCAAGAAAGGTGGTCACCTTGCCACATCACCATTTTGGGTAAACCTTTTGAATCAACATCTAGCCATCTGCAATGGGATTAGGTTGAGGAGTTAGAGACCTACCCCAAATTTACCATGCTTATATAGTATGATGCATAGGTCTACCTATCAATCAGTTCATAAAATAAATGTATAGAATTGGGACCAAACATTACTCTAACAATAACAATATTTATTGTTACTTTATGTTTGGTAAGGTTCAGATTAATCACCTGTTTTTAAGGAGTCACACCTCTTCTGTTATCAAAACAGCTCTGACCACTAGAGTTATAGATGTGATGTAATTTCTTTAATCTCACAATGGCATTACAGATTATGCTCATCGAGTGACTTAGTGAGTAGCAAAAAGACTCCAGACAATAGTTTTGGCTGTGTTTGCCACGCTTAAGACAAGATAGATCATCGTATTTCTTCTCATTTACAGTCCTAGTATCTAGGATGTTTATTGAGGAATTGCTTAAGGCGCAACATTTGTTAGTACTACAGTTAGTACTGTTGTCTTTCAAGAAACAAAAGTCTTGGGTTTGAGTCCGAGTCAGGGAGTTCAAAGTCTGACTTCTTAGTGTGGCCCAAAAACTAACATGTCAGATTGGAATCTCTAAATTGCATAGTCCAAAAAAAAGTAAAAAATACATTAACCAATGTTTTGGTGTGTTAGGTACAAGAATCTATCTTAATTCAAAGACGACAGAAACCACAATAAATCCCAAAGGATCTTTATAAAGGTATCTGCCATCTTTGGATTGATCTAATCTTCCACAGACACTCATTAAACTGACCGGATGAACTGGCTGTGATGAGCCTGATGAACACCTCAGACAGCTTTTAATGTGAAAATAACTGAGGGCTGCTGTGGAGCTTTTGTGGAGCCACTTTCATTTAAGGATGCATGTGTCCCAGAAAGAATTGCAGTAGAACAAAAAAAAAGCAATGTTATTGGCTATTACACAGACATCTGTGAATAATAGATGAATGCATCCTGCTTTATGTGAACAAAGGGACTTTGGTTTTGTGCCCAATTATCAGAAAAATAGATCAATTTATTAATTGTTTTAAAAATATGCATTGCTCAGAGAAGCAAAGGAAAAATATTTTTCTACTATAGTCATGAAAAGCACCTTTTATATTCATAATTTTAGATGATTATTTTTGGAAGACTGCTTAACAAGACCAGGTGATTCACTGTAAGGTGTGAAAAACCTGACTGCATATGTGTGAGCATGTGTGTGCGTTTTGCTGGTTGTACATGGAAGAGTGAAGTCACCTCATATTATGCCAGCTGGCATAGTCTGATATCCTGTCCTGTAGTTTTGAAATTTCAACCTGTCTGTGATTTCCCATGATTCCCTCTGGGTAAACAAGCAGCTCTCTCATCTAAAATTATTGACCTGCACATTTTAGCAGAGCTGAACACCCAAAGGCATTAATTTGATCACAATGCACTCAATAAACCATTTCTTTTTTTTTTTTAAATTACATTTTCAGTCTTCCCGAAATAAAAAAAATTGTCACCACAACCAGTATTTATTTCACTCATTCCAATCTAACGCAGGCATTTGTTTCAGTCAGTTTGTGTGACATAAATATATGAGACACATCTGTGCCTGTGTGACATCTATAACTGCTCTAAGAAGGTCACTGCACACTTTGATCAAAATTAACTCATGCATGAACAGAATGGCCTCTGGACTTTAATATCTGTTGTGAAACAGAACCCTGGAGAGTGAAAAACTGTTGTTTAGTCACATGCGCACAGTGGTTAGCATAGTTATTGTACGCTCATTGAAGTGTGGTATTAGATAATGAAGCTCCTGCTGAGAGAAATAACAACACAGGCATGTTGCGGGTACATGTGTTATTATATTTCAGATTGTGCCAGCTTTCTAAGTTATACTAGAATGTTCTATTACAACAGTGGTGTATTTGACTCTCTGGGAATGAAACAGGTAAAACATTTCCCTTTTGATGACAAAGTTCTTCCCAGGAATCTGTGCAAGAAAATACAGGGATACATTTGTGCAATGTTTTTCCTATTTTTAATGTCCAAGTGGCTTTATGCTTTTATTTTAACCAAAGGTTTTGGTTGCAGATTTTAAACAAGCGAAGTTGAAATACAAAAATGTCCTTTAATTGTCAGACTACCACTGTTCAAAACTTGGAAGTGAACTTAGCTTAGCTCAAAATTGAAGGAAGCACTTGGCAAAGGCAGGGTAAGTTTAATATTTCAGTACAGTTGAACCTGTAAATGAAAGTGCTTTACAGAAAAATAATGATACACGCATAAGGACAGTTAGATTAAAAACAAGAATTACAGAAAAATTGAAGCTGAAGCATCAGAACAAACAAATCAGAAAAACAATTCAGACTTTTTAAGGTTCATCTTTTGACAAAAAGGGGTTCAGATCTGTCATCTAAGGACTAGTGGGCTGTGATCTAGTTTCCTATCGTTGCCCAGAACTCTGGGAGCACCATTTTGTTTGAGCTTCAACTGCCTGATTGACATTTTCAAAATTTATTTATAGAGACATTGTAAAACTATCCTACAATCATCTACAATTTTGAAAACAAGCACATAGAAAACTGCTTTAAAGGAAACTTTTTATTCAGGCAATGTTTTAAGATGACAGTAAGTCTGTGCCTATTGTAAACCCACACTCTATTACCTGGTAATAAAAAGGACACACAAATATATGTTTGTTAAATTTTCTAATCACTATTATCTGATTTTGGTGAAGCTTATTGATATTATTATACCAGGGATCCAAGAACAAAGCCTTGAGAAACTCCACATTTGATCTTTTTGTCATTCTGTTGTTTCTATGATTAAAAGTCTTACATAAACAAGTTCCGATTTTTTATAAAACCTGAGTATTGGAAAGACTTCTCATAAAACAAACAATAAAATATTAAATGTTCACATTGAAAAAAATAACAATCAAACATCCCTAAAATCACAGGAAGCTATTTACATTTGTGTGACAATACACATCATGAGTATCAATAAAGGAAAATAGATTTCAACATAAAATTTAATCAACTTTAGTCTAAACATAAGATAGTTCTCACCATTTTTAGAAAAGGTGCAATGTCATGATATGTTTTCAATCAAGCTGTTTCTGCAAGATCAGCTTTTTAAATGTGATTTCAAATCGTAATGTGAGTAGTTTTTGCTGTCCTGATATTTCTGCTCCATTCTGCTTGGTTTGCCTATACTCATCTTTCACTTTTATTCCTCTTTTTTCCTTTTATCTCTTTTCCTTGATACCCCCTCTTCATTTCTCTGTCTACCCATCTGTCAGAGTAAAGATGCCGGCATCAGGACTCTGGTCATGTTGGATGAGCAGGGAGGTAAGTTCAAAAGGAGAGTTTGCTGAACAACGCTATTTTAACCCAGTATTCCCTGCTCCTGATTCGCTCTTGCTGCCTGTAGGACCATCGAAACGCTAGAATATGAAACACATTTGAATTATTTTATGTCTTATTCAGTCACTGTCTGGAATACTAACATTAATCAGAGTCTGCACTAATATGGCTAACAAGAATATACTCTATATTGTTGTGGAGCTAGTCCTCTGCTTTGCCTCATCCTGCACTCAGTTAGACAAAATACTGCAAATGATGAGTAAAAATCAGTGACCATAGCCGATGCATTTAGAGTCCCATAACCCATAGAGCTAGATTTGTAATATCTAAGATTTTTTTATTTTTATTTTTTTAAAAGTGCTAAAATATTAGGGATGGGTTAGAATGTGTGCTCAGCAATGGATAGAAAACAAAGTAATCTATCCGTTTGCTGAAGAGAGCAAAGTGATCCGCTGTGGATAGTTTGTCACAAAAACTGATGATGTATGTTTCAACCACAACTCCCTGCACTTCAGGCTTAAAGGACACATGGACAATCAGTCAGAGGGTAATGCTACGGGATGAATGTTGAACAAATTCTCAAAGAGAAGGAGACTTTATGCTTTCTTGATGCATCTCAAAAGTAAAAAAAATTTTCAGGAATGAAATATTATTGTTTTGGCTATGTGAAGAACAATGCCACTATTAACTGTGGCTGTTTTTACAGAAGGTTACTACCAAACAATGCAAAGTCCTGTTTTATTCTAAAACCTTTGCATTGGACAACAAAGGATAGGGGTTTGCATTACAGAAAAGTTGTGACAAACACCAAGAAAATGACTTGACTTTGAAATGAACATATGGATGTTTAAAGACTTGAATAGAAAGAATACATTTCTTATTAATAGTCATACCAATATATATGAAAGACATGTATGTTTGTAGGGTGTTTGTTTTTTGCTGTGTCCCTGACAGAGCAACATAATTGGCCTGTCAAAACAACAGATAGCCTGTTATCCTCCTCTCATGTTTTCCTGCCTCTCTGAGGAACTGCAGCTAACCTCTGTTATCACAGGACACCAATCAATTCTCAGACTTAATTTCCTCCACCCCCAAACTAATGTCCCCTATACCTGATCCCTATCTCCTTCTCAATCTATCATCCTCGTCTTTTCTCCACTTCATGCTGTTTTCAGTGTTTGTTTTCTTTCTTGGACCTCTGCACTTCTCTTTGTTGGTTCGTTTTTTGTTTCATGTGTATCTTTATGTGACTGTGTCTGTAGTAATGGTGTGAATATTACCAATCTCCCGTCTTTGACAGAGGCTGTTAAAGGTCCTGTCTGATTTGACCCATTATTTACTTCCTGTTGCATGAAAAAAAGCTTGTAAAAGCTTGCCAGGCATGTCATCATTAATACAGCCTTGCTTGGCTTTAAACAGGGGTGTGACTAATCCCTTTGCCCTTTACACACAAGGCTGTGCGCACGCATGAAGCTCACACTTAGGAGGAAATATGTCACTTCTTCCAGTCATTTATTACCTGTGGTGGAGGTGTCACAGACGTTAATGAGCCCCTCCATGCTTGGCTCGTACATGCACGATGGCCTACATTTCAACAAGACTGACAGCTGATGGATTATGGTTCTGGCTTAGAGATTGTCCTGTAACTCCAAATTTTATTCGTTTTCTCAAATGGCAATGATGGCCAATAAGCCAACAGCTGCTTTTATGAAATTTATAATATTGTCTTACTAATTACAAGACAACCCATTGCTTTTATTAAATGTTTATATTTACTGTCTATGGTGAGAATGAGAAAAATATTCATTGTTGTTCTCTTAGTTATTTGGAGGTGGGTAGTAACTTTAGTAACTTTTTGAGAAAAAGTTACATCTAGGAGTAGTTTTATTACACCATTCTCTTTAGTTATACAAAGGAAATATAGCTTTTCTTGATCTGTAAATGCTTTTATTATATTTATCAAGTCAGTAGACCAAATTAAAATATGCAACTTAGGTACTTTGGCAGTGTAAATGTCTACATCAAAGGCCAGATTCAAGGAACAGTTATTCTTTTTTTCTGTGGAAATGAACTAAATGATATTTCCTGTACTACTTGAGGCATAATCAATACCCAACCTCATTTTTGTTGAGGACCAAATGGTCTCCTCTACTTGATGGTAATTATAATAGACTCTAAAAGAAGAGATCGTATCTGAGAGTAGAGAGTAAAGAGCTGAGGAAGTGTTAGTTTTGACTGATTGACAGGTTTCATTTATTCATTTTCAGAAAGCGATATTGTTCTTGTTACTGGTACATGCATACAATTTATTGCAAAAGTACTCATGACTCGTAAACCTTTTTACAATCATTGTTCTGTTGAAGATCAGTCTTTTGGAGCCTCCAACAGGTTTTCTGTACAGTATTTACCTCCATCTATCTTTCCATCGATTGTGCCCATCTTCTCTGTCCCTGTTGCAGAAAAGCATCTCCAAAGAATGACACAGCCACCACCATGTTCTACTGTAGATTTAGTATGTTCAGGGTGGAGTCTGGAGTACACCTTAGCTTCACTTTATTCATTGCCTTTTGAATGTAGTGTAACTGTGTCTTAATTTAACCCAGAGCACCTTGTTCTACCTGTTTGCTGTGTCCAATAAATAACTTGCAGCAAACTGCAGAGGGGAGATTCTTCCTGATTTTTTTTTCAACCATTTCTCTCTTATCACCACTGTTCCATTAAGACCATTTGTGAAGTGCAAAACTCATATTTGCACAATCACTGTATGCAATTAGATATTACTGATGACGTAGTTATTCTTAATAGTGTACAACAATGTAGTGATAAAATTATGACTATGTAGTCCTATAAGAGGCTATTTCTACCGATATTATTTGTGTGGGCTTCAATTTTATAATAAGGTTGTGCCTGATTTTTTGTGCAACCACATTAGTTAAGAGCAGTGGATATCTTCAGCTACTCCAGAGTAACTGGTCTCTTAAATGACTCTCTAATTAATACCCTCCTTGCTAGGCTTGTCAGTGTAGGTGGAGAGATGTCAAGTTTGCATTTGTGCCATGCTTTTAATAGTTTTGAATGACAGGTCAAGCCGTGCTCCTTGAGATGTTCAAAGCTTGGGATGCTGTTTAATAATCTAAATCTGCTTTAAACTTCTCCACAACTTTATCACTGATAGCCGTTGAGTCAGTGATCATGAAGATGTTTTTCCACTAATGTGTCCAAACAACTCTACAAGACCTTCACAGATCAGCTGTATCTCTGATGAGACTAAATTATACACAGGTAGACAATATTTGCTAATTAAGTGACTTCTGCAGCCAGTTGACTCCATTGTACTTTTATATAAGGGTAAAAGAGTAAAAGAGGATGTATGCATGCGAAAGTCACCCTTCTCAGATTTTTATTTGTGAGAAATGTTGAAAACCTTATAATTTCTCTTCCACCCCACAATAAAGCAATACATTGTGATGGCCTGTTGCATAAAAACCAAGTAAAATACAGTTAAGGTTGCAGCTGTGGTGGAAGTTCAAGTGGTATGAACACTTTTTCAAACATAGTTTATATAAGAAACTATTTGTTACATTTTGCTCTGGCTCAGTTAAATACTTTTTGTATTTTATGTCCCTGAGATCTTATTTCACACTCTTCAGCTGTTAAGGTTTACTTCATTGGGTCGGTTATAAATTCCTCCTCATTTCTCACTCTCTTGTCTGCTACTTGAGCTATGTTTGATGAGCAGTAGCAGTGAAGCAGTGGAAGTGGCAGAATAACCATCTTTATGTTCAGATGCAGTTCTGGATGAGGCACTCAGCTGCTGCCACTCAGATGAAATACTCTGAGAAAATCAAAATGTCCTTCGGAATGGAGGTAGGATGGAAAACAGAAGCTGATGCAATCACAAACAATCCAAGAGACAAAGTTGCATGGAAAGTGAAAGACGATACCGCTGGAGTTCGTCTAGTTTCAATCCACTGCACAAGCGTAAATATGAGGTTCTCTCAGTCCTTGCTGCCCGCTTTGCCATCTGCATTTAGTCTCTTGCCCTGTAGCATAGAGAGCCGACTAAACACAAACCAGTCAGCTTCATTTCACTGCTCTCATGCCTTTGTCCTCACCAGAACAACTTGATCGTGTGGAGGAGGGCATGAACAAGGTGAACGCAGACCTGAAGGAGGCCGAGAAAGATTTAAAAGATATAGGACAGTGCTGTGGTCTGATATGCCCATGTGTTAAAAAGTAGGTACCGGCCAGGAGCCTCGAGCTCTTGCCTGTCCAGTGCTGGTGGTGGTGGTGGTGGTGGTGATGTCTGATGTCTCTCTTGTCACAGTCTATGTCTTTTTTTTGTCTCTTCTCCTTTGTCCTCCCCCCTCTACTCCCCTTTCCGTTTTTTTTCCACCTCTCTTCTCTTCTTACGTGCTTTCGTTCTTGTGATGGGATAAATGACAATATGTTGCTAATCAGAACAACTGGAGCGCATCGAGGAGGGGATGGACCAAATCAATAAGGACATGATGGATGCAGAAAAGAATTTGAACAATCTAGGACAGTTCTGTGGTCTATGTTCATGTCCCTGTAACAAGTAGGTGCTGCCTGTGTCGCCCGAATGCATGTGTTCCAGTGCCTACCTGCCTTTCTATCCATCTGCCTGCTTCTGGTGTGTAGAGCATGGTAATTTGTGTTGTGAGCAATCAGGCCTGAAGCCACGACACACTGTCTGAACAGGTACAAGCACCGCATGCACAAGCACGTGTGCATGTCTGAATTAAAACTAAGACCACCAAATGATTCTTGCATGCATTCAGCATGTACTACTTGCATGTGCATAAGTGTTCTTTTAGTGCTGTATTTGCCCTCAAGTCTCCATGACGGTTGCCATCAAAAGCCCTTCATTCCACAATGGATGAAAGATTCCCTTCCAGCAGGTAGCAGCATCAACGAGGATCTCGACCACGGCATGAACCCAGCTTTTAAGTCCATCCTTCACTCCTACACCTACCCAGTAGCATGATGCCTCATTGGTGTATGCTTAACCAAGCGACAATTCAACTAAATCCGTTGAATATAATAATTCTGTGTCCATTTAAAAATCAAAAGATCTCTAATCTTATTTATGTTTTTAAAATATCGTGATTAAAGCTCCAGTGTGAAGTGTATTGAAATTTGTGATGCCACAAATTTCATGTGAACTATTCCTTATAATTTTTAACATAAAGTCGTGTAATTATGTGAATCAGTGTTATAGTCTTATAATAGTTTTTAAAAGGGGATCTATTATGCAAAATTCACATTTTTGCATGTGTTTGTTCTTCCATTCAGGGCTCAAAAGCTGCTTCTATAAACAGTCCAGTCATTTTTGACAGTAAATTTATATTTCTTGGTGTCTGGAAAATGAGCAGTTTCAAAAACCTTCCACTTGTTAAGCCACAATCGACTTAACAATTAGAGCACCATTACCTAGCAACCACAGCCTGGTTTTACCGCTGTATGTGTTGTACAATGGCTGCTGGAAAAGACAAGTTTTTGAACCACTGTAGTTTCTCAAATCTAATGTCAGCACAGCTGTTGAGCAGAAGATATTACATCTCTTTTGACCAGATTTATGGAGGTGCTGTTCTCCTGCAGGACTTTGGCACTGTATGCACTGTGAAAATGATCAAAAACTGTTTTAATTTCCATGTTGAAGGGCCAGAGTCATGAAGACAAAATCCTAATAAATCAATTGAAATAAATCACTCTGTTTAAAGACGATTGAAAATTATTCAATGATGAATGAATGGGGATTCAGTTTATTTAAGTGTCCAAGTTGGGCAACAAGATAACATTATATTGTACACACTGGACCTTTAACCTAAGGTGATCTGTTAAATTTATGTAACCTTACTCTAACGTTGATTCAAGATTACAAACTTTGAGTACATGATGCCTCAGTCTCTTTCCTCAAGACTTTCTTACATTGTAATATTCCACAAGAGTTAAGTTAACAGGTTATCTGAACTCAAAATGTTCAAGTTAAACCTGTAGTTTGAAAGCTTAAACGAGTCCCTTACATCTGGCCCACAACAGCCAAACTATGGCCATTGAGTCATGTCTGTGCATTTTAAACTTGTGTACCAATGCATGTACTTTATTTAATGTTCTGTCTCAGAGCTATAGAAAACACAAGTGATCTACAAAAAAGGAAGGAAATAAGAGAAACATAGCAGTTTTTGGCACTGCTTGATGAGTTTTCTTTTATCATTTTTTTATTGGGTGTCTCCATTTGCCCAAATTTCTCTAGTGTCTTCTTGTAACGTCTTATGCCTACTATTTCAGAAACTTTACATATAATTAGTTGCTATTTGCCATGGCTAGTTTTCAGCAAGTTATCTCCTTTTGAGCTATGTGGTACTATCATGAGATCTTGGACGTAATTGAAATGCAAACTTAGAAATTAAATGTATTGTTTAGTGATTTGACAGTACAAAAAAAAACATTCTCCAGTGCACCGGACTAATGGTTCAATGTGTTTCTTTTTTTGTTGTTTTCTGATGTGTATAAACAAAATGTTTAATTTAAATATTTGGTATTTAATCCCACAGTTGATATTTTAACAACAGATCATCCTTTTCTCCAAAACTGGGCTGGACTGGACTGGATCCTGGCAGTCAATAACTGATCTTCCCAATTAGCACAATAGGGATCAGTGTAAAGGAGTTGTAGTTTTTGTCAACAACTGGCACATAATTTTTGGATTTGTTTTCAGGATTCATCTATTTACTTGATCCACAGCTTCCACATGTTACTGTTTTGGTTTAAGATCTTGTATATTCTATAGCTCTTTGGTCATTTTCTTCCATTACACACTTGCTATGTAACCCTGTGGTTGTAGACTCTCATGTTTCATTTAAGACATATTAATTGAAAGCATTGGGTGAAACAGCATGAGACGTCATTTTCTTTTCTTGTTAACAGTCTAACTGGATCACCTGATAGATGTGGAATACCAACACTAACAAAGACTGCTAGATAATTCAGAATATCAGTGAAAAGATTTTTTTTTCAATAATTTAATTCAAAAGGTGACATTTTTTAATGATTTATTACAAACAAGGTAAAATGTTGGTAATTATAGGTTACAGTTGATAAAAAAAACAACAAAAAAACAAAAACAAAAAAGTAGCTGTTATGGCCTCCACAATAATGGAGGAAACTCCTGACTACAATTATCCAGTAGGCACTTACTGACACTCTCCAAGAGGAGATTAAACCACAAATTTGCTTAAAGCCACAGCCAAGGTGGTGCATGTGTACCACTTATACTCGTTGATCCATATTTCACACAATCTGTGCACTTTGACGCTGTCTAGTGATCTGGAATAATTTGGAAATGATCAAAATGAGTCCAGATTTCGCTCATTTGCATTATTAATTCTGCTTCAATGTGCAATACTTTTATTTACCAATGTCGACAATTTGATGAAAGTGCTCCTGTCAGCAAAGACCTGCATCTAACAGGTGTTTAATTAATGAAAAAGAAAACAAGCTGATGTTTTCTTTTTCATTATTTGACTGCATGTGATGTCTCATCATACGTATAGCTCTATCCATCCAAATGAAATGAAGGGCTAATCACAGCTGGTCTTCCAATCAGAATGATAATGTTATATAATTTTTCTTTCTTTTTGTGGGGATTGTTGCCACATGGACCTAACAGCTCAGCTTTCTTTGATAGCTACAGCATCTGTCTGATCCTGTTCCCACTGTGTACCAAGTCTCTGCATGTCCACTCTACAGGTTTTCATGTTTGTGTGTGTGTGTTGTCTTCTCTGTGTTAATTGTTTTCTGTGTTTGAAATTCTTTCTGAATGTAAGCAGCACTTCAGCTTTTTACGTTCAATTGATCTGCATGTTGGATCAATTATTCACCAACATACTGCATATGCATGTAACGACTGTGTATCACATGTGCTTGTCATGCTGCTTCTGTTAGAATGATTAGCTTCATGCCATTTTACATTCTAAACATATATGCACATATATGTTTTGATAGAGGAAAACATGCATGCACATTAACGTTTCACACTTCAGTGAACAAACAATACATGTGGACCTACAAAGATGTGCACAATCACTTTTACTAACCAGTTAACATACACACTTTTACCACACACGTTCATCAACATTTACAGCTTTTTGATGCCTCCAGTGGCCCTGACTGAAATGTGTCTATGGTAGGATTAAGGGCGGGGGCCAGGCCTGGGGATCAAACCAGGACGGAGTGGTGAACAGCCAGCCAGGGGCTCGAGTTGTAGATGAACGTGAGCAGATGGCCATCAGTGGGGGCTTCATCCGCAGGTATACGTACATTCTGTAAATGTGTGTAGGTGTCTTGTTTCCAGATTCATTCATGCTCAAGATATACAGATTTGAACATGTGTTGCTGTTTATTTATAAATGTAGGTATTTGACATACATTAATTTGCTTTTTCATGCTGTTTAATAATTTTGTCTCTTGGAGTTATTCTTTCTTCTTCACAATGTACCAGGTATCCTGTATTTCTTGTAAGTATATCAAAAGAAAGTTGCAGAACGTACTGCAAAAACTTAAAGAGGAAGTCTTACATAAAATCTACTTTTTTTTTTAGCTTTATATCATAATGTTATCCTCTCATCAAAACATACCTGGAGTGTTGCTTTGATTCTTTAATAAATGTTTGATAAATCCTTAAATCTCCCATGGCAACCATTCAGCTGCACTTGGTCCCCCAAATGTTTGGAGGACCAACGCTGCCTTTGACTACTAGTCTCCTCCATGGAGCTGCAGTCTCCAAACCGAGCCTTTGTACCACAGAGCATGCCTGCGACTTCCCCACTCAGCTCCTTCAGACTATCAGCAGCCTCAATTAGGAAACACCTGATGGAACTGCACATCTGCTGAATTCATTTTTCAAGTTGCTTTTCAGTGAAACGTTGGTAAAAATGTAATTAAAGGGTTAATAGAGGACCTATGTTGTGATAAAACAAAGAAAGAGCAGAATTTTCTTAAAGAAACAGAGGTCAGTTTCAAGGCATCAAATTATGAAGTCAATTTTCTTTTAAATCATATTCAATACAGCATTTTTATAATAACTGAAGGAAATATTGCTACCTTCAATTATCATAAATGTAATAAAATGGCACTCTGTGCCTGAAAAATGCATGATACTGCCCCTTTAAATTTCTACAAATATGGTTTAGCATTTCTTTTAGCAGCTTGTATCTCGTGTTTTAGGTCCAAACCAACAAGCCACAATAATTTGTATTCTGCAGGGTAACAGATGACGCCCGGGAGAATGAGATGGATGAAAACCTGGAACAAGTGGGCGGGATCATTGGTAACCTGCGTCACATGGCCTTAGATATGGGCCAGGAGATCGACACGCAGAACCGCCAGATTGAAAGGATCATGGAGAAGGTACTGCATTCATTCATATCATTACTATAGGGAGTGTGTCCCTATAATCAGGGTCACATCCTCACATAATACCTGATTATTTCAAATAATCAGGCATCTGGTTACTTGAAATAATCAGATACATTGTAACCTGTTACTGTTTTATTTTTTTTAGTTATAAATTAACCGATTGAAACAAATCCGTTTCCATGTAAAATTATTACAAAAGAAAAGAACACTGCTATTCTTATAAAATAAGCTGACAAAATAGAAATTTTTCAACAAATATATATCACTGCCACAGGTTAAAGCATTAAAAATTAGTTTTGCACCAACAAATATTATAATATAATATTACAACACGGACTGTTAGAACTTCTTGCCATTACTCTTGCACACCTCCTTGCCTTTTGTACACCTGTAAATAAATATCTATATCATGTATAGCACTTCTGGATAGATGCAAACTACATTTTGTTGCTTGTACTTGTGACAGTGCAATGACAATAAAGTTGAATTCTATTCTATTCTATTCTATAATTAACAAATAATACAAAATTAATTCTACAAGTTACAATTTAGCTAATACATAGATTTAAATTATGTTTAGCGTGGATTACAACCTGAACATAAGGTTATGTTCTGATTTCAAGCAGATTTACTCTGACTCTAACACACTAATGGACCAAATCTGATTTACATGCTGCTCTGTGAATATCTGATCTGTTTACATTCTGATTTATAATACCTTCACTGAAATAACCCTTCCACATACCTCTGTTCATACTTCTGTCTAACCTAAACATCCTGAGGCCTGTAAAAGTTTCTGCTTTTCTCTTTCAGGCTGATTCCAACAAGACCAGGATTGATGAGGCCAACCAGCGTGCTACAAAGATGCTGGGCAGTGGCTAAACGGCAGCTTAAAGTGCTCTCATCCCTGTTAAACCCCAGTGACACCAACCAAACCCAGCCCTGCCCCCAACACCAAATGCCGACAGCAGGCGCTGCACAGTCATGCTTTTATTGTGATACTGGTAGAAGTTTGCACACATACACATATCATACATTGCTTCCCTCCCCTGCTCTCACCCCTACACCTACCTAACACTCCATCCAATCCCTGACCTTGTTGTCAATGTTGCTCTGTGACGTCACTTTTTGGATTTTGCTAATAAATAGTTCAGTTAGGCTTCATCAGTCTTATCCACGCTGTACATAGTCCATCTTTACTGGCTTCTGTGTCCCTGATCTCTCATCATCTTCTCTTCATTCTTTTCTTTTTTTTAAAGTCTTTGTGTAAAATAAACTGTCTGTAAACTTTATGTCCACATTATTCTTTCCCAGACTCGGTATTCTAGTATTGTCTGCCTCAGACGCATCGCGTATTAACAGATAGGATATATTATGCTATATGCTACGGCTGTATAAACAATAAACACTGAGCACTGTATAAATATATCTAGGTGTGAAACTGCTCTAAACTTAATAGTTACATAATAGAACATGAATTTTGCCTGCAATGTGACTGTCTCTGATCTGTATGACAGTGAATTATCAATCTTATTATTGGAACAGTGTTATAACAATTTAATGCCACAGATGTTACACTGCAAACATTTTCCTCAGGGATCTAATCTTACTACACAAAAGCAAAGTTTGAATTAGCTGTTAATGCAATAAAATCTATCAAAAATACATATTTCTATCATAAGGCTCATTTTGAAATGAGATAAGTAACAGTTGCACTTGTTTGTGGTCTGCACAGCGTTATTGGGGAACAAATATTAGGTTGTAACAAAGATCTACAGCAGTGAGTCCAAGTATACAGCACATTTTAAAAAGTGTCAGCAACATCTTTGCATAAACTAAAGACCCATTCCACAACCAAAGCAATAGAGCATTAAGTGCATTATGCATGTTTTCAGCTTCTCAAAGCATGAAATAATTCATTTATCCAGGAAAACATCCTAACTTGGCAACAGTATGCTGCATCCTGTAGCATAAACAGAGAAGGAGCTTATATCTGTTTGCAATAGTGCCACTCAGTTTTGTGTCTCCTTACCTTTCCAGACTGTGATCATCACTGTAAAATAATATGTACCTTGTTAAATGCCAATAAAACCATCTAAACTGTAGGACCAAATCCAGTTTTTCTGTCTATTTTGTTGCATTGTATCTGAGCAAAAGAGCTGCAAGGTTACAATGTGAAGCCCAGTCACAGAATTAAGGGAATTGAATCAATGGATATTATTCAAATTCATCGCTTGGCAGTATCCTAATTAACTTGTGAAGATTTGCTAGCTTATATCAAAATATCATCAAAATGAAATTATTTCCGAAACTTAAATTCACAGATATCAGAATATGACATAGATCAGAAAATGTACAAATGGCACCAATCTGTGCAATACTTTTATAATGACAACTTTTTATAGACCATCAGGTTACTGATATGCATATAGCAGCAGGAATGCTTTCTAAATACTGACAGATTCTCTCTAATTTCTCAGCAGTCTGTGCCTTTTTGCACAACTTTTAATGAGTTCAACACTTATTCAAATTGACAATCGTAGACTAATTTGTTTTTATCTTTTTGAGTGTGGACTGCTTGGATTGCTGTCGCTTTGTGGTATAAAATTTACATAAATGGCCTCATTAGAAAAACTTCAAATGAGAAAACGTTGACATGTTTGATACTTATTTTACCAGCTTTTTAATACTTACTCTACTCGCTCTCCACAGGAAAATGAGAAATTAGATTTATGTCAAATTCAGATGCAAAGGAAAAAAACAGAAGTAAGGTTAACAAAGAGACAAAGAAGGAAAGATGAGTAGCAGCACATTACACTAATGGACATCCACAGTGCTGCTCTGGGCTTAGGGAGGATTAGAGTACACCACGTCACTAAGAACTGAAACACTCTCCCACACATGGGGCTGATGGACTATAACTTAGTTACATGTAATACCAGTCCATTGCAAGCTTGCCAATACATGTAAATACAAAATGGTGGAAGATTGCCTTCCACTTTCTCCCCATAAGATATAACAATTAGCAGTTTACTGAAAGAAAATAAATTGATGCTTAATATTTTAATTTGTCTTTTTTCTTTCTTCTTAGTCACTCTTAATGTAAATGATTGCAGAATTAGGGTTTTGCAGTTAGACCTGGAAACATAAGACATTGTGGAAGAAACACTTATTTGTGCACATCTAATGCAAAGTCTCCCCCTACTGGAAGTTTATGCAGATGCAGTTTTGATTTAGACCATAGATTTGGCTCTCTTTTGTTTTAGGGCAAAACGCCCCAAACACTTAAAATGGCCTGTTAAATAGACAATATCAACAAATAAATAAACCGAATGATTTCTGCAAGTATTGTAACAGAACTGTGTACAGGGTGAGTTTTCTAGGTAATGTGAGGGAGAAATGAAAGGTTCCAGAGCTGTTTGGTGGTGAGCATATCAATTACATTTTTAATTAGGATATGTCATTAAAACTAAAGCCTTTGAACCCAGTCATTATACCAACCTACTTACGTCATTTAAAAAATGAGAGAAGCCATAATCACAAGACCAAATATAAATGCTTGAAATGTATCGCTGTTTGATGAATCTATATTTATTACAATTATTTAACAGTTTAAAATATCATCCAGATAGACATTAAAAAGAAAAGAGGAGACAAAATGCTTACTTTAATAATAATAATAATAATAATAATAATAATAATAATAATAATAATAATAATAATGTCTCGTCAGTATTAAACCTATTGTAAGTTTGGTCTACTCTAGAAAACAAGAATTGGCGTTTCAGAAATTACGTCAGGTCGACGTTCTCTACGTAGACGCGTTCGGCTTTCTACGTGAATCACGTGACGACTGTCGCCCTCATCGTGTCCGTCCGTCCAGAATCTCCCTCTCTATCAGTTACAGGACGGTTAGCATCTCCTGTTCCGCACCATGTTCCGAGCCCTTTCCCGTTTATCGTCCTCAAGTTTCCGAAGTGTGGCTCGGACACGGACCGGTTACTCGGGTACGTAGGTCCGCTTTACACCCAGAGCAAAATGTCATTATAAAACTTTGAATACGATTGGTTTGCTCGGCTAGCATATAGCCACAAGCTAACACAGGGTGACATTGAGGCATTTTGAATGCAGCTGTTTCTGTTAGTTTCGTATTATCAGTGTTTTGTTCTTTTACGGTTCATTCTGTATTTTAATTGAGTTCTTGGAATGAAATTTAAAGGACATGCCTCTCGACCTTGTGATGACCCCTTTTAGTCAGTTCAGAAGTGTTGGTAGCCGCAGTTTAACACAACTATGACCAACACTTATGCTGTAGTATTTATATGGGACCGGGTCTTAATTCATCTAGCTTCCCTTGAACCTAATCAAAATGCGTATTTCTGGTCTGTTCTCTTTAAACCCGTATAACGTTCTCCTGCTCAGGTGAAAAGCATTTTAGCCACTAAAAGGAAACAGTCTATGTTGATGAATGGCGTTATAAAATAGTCATAAATAAAAGTGTATGATACCTTGATGAAAGTGCAGAATTGTGTTAGAAGAAGTTGAGACTTAAGGGAAATGACCTGAGAAGTTTCACCCCTGAGTAAAACCAATAGCGGACAATATTAAGCACACAGAACTACTGCTGGTTTGATTTTATTTTCTTTGAGAACTTTTAATGCTCATTTGGGATCATAGTTCATCAAAAGTATGTTCAGTTGTTGATTAAGGTCAGACACAGATTTAGTTTGTGGTCTGATAATAATATTTGTGCAGTGGGATCATTTGGAGCAAGTAGTTGTAGCTTTTCCATTCATTATAAATGACAATTATTCAAAGAATTAGATATGGGTCTGTTACTGGTATCAGTGTGTAAAAATATTTGTGATTTTGAAAAGTTACCTGCTCAGGTAACTTGAAAACCCTGATATGTCAGATGATTAAATACAGAATGACATATTTAAGCAATTTTACAAGTATAAAGGCTCAAAATGTATTTCCCCAGAAAAGTGCCGTAGTTAAAAACTAATTTTAACTAGGAAATATAATTTTGTTGTGTATGCGATCGTGGGGAAGGTTGCTGATTTGAGACTGTCCCTCCAACTTTGACAACTTATACAAAAGGTAATTGTTGAAGAATTGTCTAACCTGGGAGGAAAATGTAACATTTCACAATTGCTGAAAATTTCTTCCTCTGATTTCAAGTTTTCTTTGTATACAAGGCTGAGAAACTGTCAAGGTGACTGGCTTTTGCTCCAGTTGTATGGATTAAAGTAATGCAACTTTAGCACCATATTATAACCGGCTGGTTGTGTAATAATGGTAGTCAACCATCCAACAACAACTTTGTATTCTTGTCTTACTCTATCAAGAGCAGAAGGCAAAATGTTCAGCACAACAAGCACTTAGAGCTTCTTCCTTTAGTTGTTCTATATTTTTAAGTTTAGTTTTTTGTTAAATGCCTGATTTATTTAAATAAAATAAATTAGATGGGGGTTTTTGTTGCGATTTTGTCATTGTTTTCATTTTTAATTAGGAAACAGGTTTCGCTTTATAATAATTCTGCACTTGTGTTTTCCAGCTCCCCTGGCATCCAGAGGTTATTCCCATGGGAAAGTGGAGACGGAGGAGGAGTTCGATTCTCGTTGGGTCACCTACTTCAGCAAACCTGACATTGATGCCTGGGAGCTGAGGAAAGGTGACTGTACTGGTTGCTGTTATCATTAAGAGAGTTTCCTGGTGGTTTTGCTCATAATGTTTTGGTTTGTGTAGCTTTTAAAACTCCTCACCAGATCCACGAGAAGACTGAATTTCTGAGGAAGCTTTAGGCAAATTCAGCTAATGTAACTTAAGAGTTTAATACCTGTGGAAAAACTTTATTCATTTAGTAGTAGGCTGTTATTGTTCTAGCTTTTAACATACTTGCTAATCCAGTGAACATGGGGAGAAGAAGCCATAGAATGCCTGCACTTGTTTGTCACATATAGTAATTCTTCCAACAGGAAACAAACAGTTTTATATTATCCTAACTGTGGAGGAAACTTTGTTGATGACACCAAGTGAGACTGTCACTTCTGAAATACTTACTGGGTGGTAAATAACAAGGATTTTATCAATCACAGGCATGAACACTTTAATTGGATATGACCTGGTCCCAGAACCCAAGATCCTGGATTCAGCACTAAGAGCCTGTCGTAGGCTGAACGATCTCGCCAGCGCCATCCGCATCCTTGAAGCCGTCAAGGTGAGTCTCACTCCCTTCATTGGTTAAGGCAAGAGTTCAGTTTCTTTTCTAAACTTTTCATTTAGCACTTCTAAATTGAAGCTCAATCAGAGACACGAAAATGCCAATGTTCCAGCATTTAGTGTACTGAAATTATCTTGTCTAATTTGCAATAAATTCAAGCATATTCTCCTGTTTGCAGGACAAAGCAGGTCCCCACAAAGAAATCTATCCCTACGTGATCCAAGAGCTGAAGCCCACCCTCACAGAACTTGGCATCTCAACACCAGAGGAGCTTGGAATTGACAAGCTGTAGACTGTCGAGGTGAGAAGGTGTTACACTACACACTAGCTCACACCCATGTTGTGTTTGTTGACTCTCTCAAAGTGTAGAACTGTAATGCTGCACATAAAAATACCTGTGGGTAAAAACATCTCTCTCTTCTCTTTTTTCTTTCAGGCCTTTTTAAGTGATGATTCTCCTGGTTGATTCCCATTGGAAATGTCTATATTGTTGATTCAATGCATTCTGTGCTGTTGTACAAATTAATGGATATAATAAAAAAACAATTACCAAACGTGTTATGTATTTGGATGAGAACTACAAATATAATGCGTGCTGATGATAATAAACATTAGAGGAAAGCCAGAGAAGTGCAGAGTTGTTGTGTTACAAAGTCAAAGAAAAGATTGATAATTTGACAGTTTCATCAAAATTCACAAGGAGGGTATGCCAGAAAAAAACTACTGCTAAAGAAGCTTGCCATTCAAAGTTTTGCATTTAAAATATCGATAGGAACTTAGTGGAAAGAAAGAATCAGCCTACTGATTGTTTCTCAGTGGTCCAATGTTCCCTTGTCAAATTGAAGTACGTTTTGAATTTTATTTGGAAATCAATGTCCTAGAGTCTTTAGAAAAGTGGAGAGGCACAGAATCCATGACATGAGTTTCAGTTTGAGATTTCCAGGATCTTGGATGATTTTGGCAGCCATGTCATCATTTGGTGTTGGGTCATTGTATTTTCTGAAGTTCAAAGATAGCGTATTCATTTACTAGGTTGTTTTTTTTTCAGAGCATATTGTATGCTGAGGCTGGTGTCCTCACATCCTACACCACCCAAACACACATACACATTGGTTTAATGAGCATATTCCTGTGCTTGATGGTTTACAGACTTTCCTGGCCTATCCATAGTATTGGACAATACTCCAATACTATGGAGTGTTGTCAAGTGGAAAATGAGAAACAGCAGACCCAAAGATGCAGCAAGCTGTGAACTGCTATAAAGCATCCAGGTCCTCCTAAACACCCAAGCAGAATTACAGGCTTATCACCTCCTTACTATGCTACATTGATGCACAAATTCAGATGAAACGATTCCTGACCAAGTATAGAACGCATATAAAATGTAAATGTTATATGTTAACAGCTTATATTTAAGCTGTTATGGCAAGAGTGCTATGAAACACTAATTATGGTAAACATTAAGTGAATATCTTTGTTTACAAATACAAAGAAAATCAAAGAAACAAAACACAAAATATTACAAAGTATGTCAGGGGTAGATTTCAACAGTAAATACAGTCAATACATTGGTATGAAAGACTAAAAGAATAGAAAGCAGATATTACAGACATGACAAAATAATGTCAAATATTCAGAAATCTACAACATTCATATGTGTTTACAGCTTTTTTTGTTCATACTCTTGGAAATAGTGGATAAATAAAGTTCGATTTCCTTAACCAAAACTAAAAAAAAAAAAAAAAAGTGAAGATGATGAACACTTACATTTGTGAATATGAAATTTGCCAAATATAATAATTAGATTGATTGCCAGTCTTTCGCCTGCATTTGTATTCTTACCGTGAAAACCAAAAATAATATGCATTATATTTTTACCGTGCGCTATCCAGCTGTATCCACTCATTTAGCCACTAGATGGCGACAAACTGCTAAAAACCAGAGTAGGTTTAAATATAGCAAAAGAAGAATCAGTGTAGTATTGATAATTTAATACTTTATTTATTGTTACAATTGTTTTAAAATTTATTTCTAACTGGCATTTGTCCCTACTTTTTTTTATTTTATGTATTTGCATTATTTATGGTCAGTCTTTTAAACTCTGGAGTCGTTATCTATTTTTCCCCCGGAAGTAGAGACCTTGGCTAACACTGATAGCAACAGTCTAGCGGGCTAACAGAAGTGCCTAAAAGTAATCACCACGTCCCTCTGGGACTCGTGTATTAGCTATGTTGTGGAATAAATTGTGACAACTAAACCGAAGATGATGAACGACATAATAGAGGAGCCTGAAAAGGACACACTCCTGGAGGCGCAGCAGGAACAAGAAGTTTTGTCGGTAATGTGAGCTAAAGCTAGTTCAGCGACAGCTTGGATGAAAACAGAAACTGGGAGGTTAGCTAGCTAGCCTAGCATGTCATCTTTGACAGTTGTTTACATTAGATATGCTTCAAATAAAAGCTTCTGAGTTTATATATATGACAATAACGCCAGCATGGTGAGTGACATAGAAAATACGACTTTCTAAACAGCTTTCTCCTATTCGAACAGTTAGGATTTATAATGAAAGCTAAACTAACAAAACAACTGTATTTGTTGTTGTGATTACAGTGCTGTTTATTTGTAAACCCCCCAAAATATGTTATGGGTTGCTCATCAAATGTGTGTTTCAAGAAACACTCTTAATATTTATAAGTTCATGTATGTACTCAAAAGTTTCAACTTTTCCATATTTTGTCACGTTGCATCCATAAACGTCAATGTATTTAAAGAGGAAAATTGATTCTTACGTTAACTTAAATACAAGTTTGACAGAGGGGTGTGCTTTTGTGTTTAGCTATTACAACTCTTTTTAGATTTGTCCCTGCCATTTTTACACATTTGGAGGTTGAAAGTGTTGTTCTGCAACATATCTCAAGCTTAATCAGATTCAATGGAAAGTATGAAAATCAATCTTCAAGTCTAGCCAGAGTGTCTGTGTTAGATAAATGACTGGACTATGATTCTTACACATAAATATACTTTGATCCAATCCATTCTACTGTAGTGCCGGCTGTATGTTTAGGGTTGTCCCACTGAAAGTTGAACTTCTGCCCCAGACTCAAGACGTCTGCAGTCTGACATGTTTTCTTGCATGTATTGAGCTTCATGCATTTTCATGTCAACTATAAGCTCTGTCTCTGTTGAAGAAGAGCTTTCTCACAGCATGATACTACCTCCACTTTGTTCCCCAGTGTGGATGGCATGTTCTGATTATACAAAATCCAATTTATTTATAAAGTAAATTTAAATCGGCAAGTTTACCAACTACAAGAATAAGTTAAGGAAAAGGGATAAAAATCAAGCTATTAAATAATTATTAAAACATTTGTAAAATAGAACAGACACAAGAAAAACACCATGTCAGCTAATACGGTGCCAAACGTTATTGAAAAAGAAGGAAGATAATTCTGGAGTAAATCAGAGAGGTGCAGAGAAGGAACCACCATAACCATTTAGGCATTTATAAGAAAACGATGATTTTGAAATTAATTCTGTGATGTGCAGAGGCCAGTGAAGAGCAGAAAAAATAGCTGAGAACAGACACACATTTGTTTATTCTCAGCCGTCAGTTTACATGGATTTCCAAGTCTTGGTGAGGTTTCAATTTGCTTCAGTTTCCATATTTTGGAGTTTGCAGCAGTTTAATTTACTAATGGGTGTCTTAATAAAGAGGCTATATGCAAATTTATGCACACCTTTCATATTGTGTAAAATAAACAAAAACAAACTTGAGTATCTTAAGTTAATACATTGAGGTTTGTGGTTGTGGTCTGACAAAAATGTGTAACTGTTTAAGGGTTATGAACCCTCTTTATTTGAATTTGTGAAATTTCAGGGACCAAGTAACAGCACAAGACCTAAGATTCCAGATGGAGGCATCCGGCCGGTGGAAAAGAGAGGACCTTACATCATGTCCAGAGCTCCAGCCATCCACCTCAAACTACGTGAGCATTTTCACTAATAAAGCAAGGAGAGAGATGAGAACAAGGCTAAATTACATCTATTACATCAGTGATTTATATCAGTTGTATTTAACTATTTCATTGAGGTTAAGTCCCTGACTTTTTAGAATGTTTAGGGTTTATTTTATCCAAGGTCATAGAATGCAGATATCATGTGCAAACATTACCGACCGGCTTTAAACAGTCAAGGATTATACATTAGAATATGTGCACAGTAGCACTGATGAATCTTAATATGGTTTAATCCATAATGTGGTTGTTGGTTTCAATCTGTCAGCATAAGGATGACATTTATTCTTTTTGATTATTCAAAGAGAAACACAGGGAGATGGTGAGGAAAGCACTAAAGAAGAAAGCCCTCTCTGCTGGTCCTCCAGTGGCACAACAGCCCAGACAGGGAGTCAAAAGGTGGGGAAAGAGAAAAGCAGCTTTTTTTAAATCATGTCACACGAAACGGGGAAGTTTAAAGAGATATTTTTCTGTACCTTCTTTTTCAGGACGGTGAAGTTTAACAAGGGCTATGCTGCTTTAAGCCAGAACGCTGAGGAAATGTTGGTGGCGCTAGACTCAGACAGGTGGGGCAAACAGAAAGAGGCATAAATCAATCAGATGATGCCGTTGAAGTAAAAATGAGCTTTAAAACTGTATTTACGGCTTGATAGTGCTGTAAAGTTGGCACTGCACTGATGATTTAGTTTAACAGCTAAATTTACGACATTCACAGTCTCTCTTCCTGATGTTTACAGTGATGAAGAGATCGATTTTGAGCAGTATTCGTCAGGATACTCTTCAGCCGAGGTGAGTTTGTCTCACTGGACATTTTTCAGATTTTTCTGATTCTTCTTTGACATATTGTCAAACTTGCTGCGGGACTGTTGGCCTGTGGTTGTGGGAAGATCATTTTGTTTTCTTTTCACCGAAGCCTTCATTAACTCAATTAGTGCATTTTTTTATCCTCTGTGTGCACCTTTTCACACTATTAAGAAAGTGGTTTATTGAAAGCCTTGCCTTCAGAGTAATTATTCACAAACTATTGTGCAATTTCTTTGCAGGACATCTGTAACAGATATATAGATTTTAAAACAAATAGGAGGTAAAAGATAAATGAAACAGTTTTTTTTATAATAAAGTAATAGAAAATTACTTTATTGAGTTATTTCAACTAACAACCACATTAGCCACGTCACAGATTACAGTTTTTAATTTGTTTTACTCAGTAGTCATTGAGTTAATGTCACAGTAATTTATGTGCATAGTTGTTTTCTTTTTTCTTCTCACACCCTCGTTTCAGGTGATATGTGACATATGCTGTACAGAGAAATTGCCTGGCCTTATTTCCTATGGTAGGGTTAGGGTTGAGCTCACAAAGGTTGAGCTTGTGCATTTGGATTTTTTTATACAGGCTCCCCACCATAGTATTTATTTTTGATAGCTGCTCTCATTCTTCTATAAGTATTCATTTGGGTGAGATCACTATCATGCATGAAGAAAATAGATGTGACTGTCAAATGGCTTTGTTTTTAATTGTAGAATATCTTAATGTACAGAGAGGCTCATGGTGACCGTGAGGTTTGTAGAGCTGCAGCTCAAATCATCAGTCCTACACCATCCTGTGCTATGTTACATACTTCAGATATGAGCAGACCTGTCCACCTATGTCTAATCCAGATGTATATTCTTCTTTTCTCATCTCAGCTTTTATAGGCTCTCTTTAGTAACTAGAAGTCTTTTCCTGGAACTCCTTTAAAACAAGGCAAACTTGTTTATCATCTGTTTGGACTCTCATGACCTTTTTTTTTTATTTAACATACTAACTGAAGCTAACTGAGGCTCTTTTTAAATTGAGTTTTTTGATCTTTTGGGATTATTCTGAGCCTTGTAAAATCTCACTTCCAGGTAAACTGGCTGAAACATCCACACCCAGGAAGATTGGTAGCTTTATGCAAATGAAATGTCATTATATTCTCATGATAAACTGACAATCTTCTCAAAAATGAGTTCTAGAGAAGCCCCCAATCTGTCATCTAAATATCAGAATCTGCCACTTTTCCCTTAGTTAGTTCTGTTTGGTGATTGGCCTGGGAAATACTGAAATATCTTGACCTATAGCAAATGTCTATAAATGTCTCGTTATACACTTTTTTTTTTGTTGATGAGTCAGACAAAAGGTAAAGGCAAGTATCTACTGGATAAACCAGTTAAACTTGTAATCCCTTTATTTTTAAAACTTGTCTTTGTCAATAAACCTGCAGCATGACTATATTTTTCCTGTATGTTTTAGTCCTTAAAATTTTAATTTGAGAGCTATCAATTTGTTAAACTTTTGGATGAAAAATGTTCAAGATCTTTTATCCTGATGATCTAATCAGGCAGGAAACTTAAGGAAATTGTCTAAAAAAAACAAAAACAACAAAAACAAATACTTCTCTCATCAGTTGGAATAAAAATAACTTCAAATATAAACTCACTAACATTTATCTGCTTTAGCTCAGGTGTTCTGTGAGGTTTGTGTATTTTTTTTTCCTTTCCAGATTCATCCTGATTTAAGCAAGCAGCTCCTTCAGGATGGCTACCACCTAGATGAGATTCCTGATGATGAAGACTTGGACCTGATTCCCCCCAAAGCCATGGGTTCTTCTATGTGCTGCTGCTTCGAGTGCCCGTCTTGCCCCATGCAGTGATGTCGGTGCTGTGACTTGGACCTTCTGAAGGTCTGACTCTTTATTCAGCTCGCTAGTCGCTGGGGCCAAAGCTCTTCTTTCTGATGCAGCTCAGCTGCTGCATGTTGCCTGAGGAAATCCAGCTCTGAGGCCTGATCCTGGACTGCAAATATTGAACGCTGAGATCGCTCAGCTTCAGTGAGAATGCAGAAGGACATGAGAGCAAGCCTTATCCACTGTGACTCCAAAGCCTAACTAATTGTATTTATTTATCATGTTCTTGCAGCATTACACAAAACCGTAACTATGACACTGATCTGAGTTGAGTGATGGAGTATTTTGACATTCTTGATAAGAATGTTGATTCAAGGAGGAGCTGACTGGTTTATTTCCTCCATGGTGAGCAGGTCTGTAACCCCCCAGTGTGAAGGTCTGTGTGGAAAGTTTAACGCTTTGACAAATCTGAAATGATCAACTGTTTAACCGTAACTGTTAAATGATATATCGGCACCTCATGGGAATACTGGCAGCACTTGAGTGCACAATAGTAGTCTTAGTTTTATTTTTACTTCCTCTGTCATTATAATCTACATCTGATTCTCTCTCTCAAAACTCTGAATAGCAAGGTGACCATACAGATGTAGCACCTGTTTCAACAAATACAGCTCAGAACAAAACTGCATCATACTAAGAAGCACTCCGTTTATACATTTGGCACATTGCAAGCTGCTGTTTATGGTTCAAAATGTAGTTCTGACGATTGTGCTTACTGTATATTGAGGGTTATATTTGGATCTCGTCATTCTCCTTGGCACAGATCTACAATTTTAAAAAACAGATGTATTGAAGAGACTGAAGATCGACAAAATGATTCCTAAAGGTAAATTTCTTTTGATTTGTGTAGTATTTTGGTTTAAACAGCTCCTAAGAAAACATGTCTCCACATCAGATTTGAGTTACATTATTTATTTATCATTGTATTTAAGTGTATGCTAAAATACTTGTTACAAGTTATTTACAGTTGTAATATAATTTACATTTAGTGTCAGTATTTATACATTTATTTGCTTTGTGTTCTGATGCTTGTGACTTCCAACACTTCAGAACATATTTGTCATTGATATTACAGCATTAATTGTTTTCACTTTTGGATGCATTTTAAAACTATTATCACCAACTGTTTGCCAGAGATGAAGAGAGTTTCCCGTCTTAGGAGGTTTTTATGCACAGATGCACAGAGATCGGATAGACTTTTGCATATATATTTCAAATTAAATTTGAAAATTACACAACCGCTCAAGAGAATAAAATAATGCAGGCAGGATATAAACCTTCCTATCTACTATTGAATATATGCACAGCAAAACATTTCACCACATTTAGGAAGTATAGGACTAGAACAAAAACAAAATTATGTGCAAGGACAATGTAGGAAAAGCTGAAAGTGGGTCATAAATCCTGAATTGGAGAGTTGAGATACACAGCATAACCTTACATTTAATAGTTCTAAGGCAGGTTTCTGGTTTGAGCAGACTGCTTTATATGGACCTTCTAAATTAATTTTTTAACCCCATTTCTTGCTCTGTGGTGTGTTTTGATGTAGATTAAATTTTGCACTTAACACCAATTGCCAGTAGCAAGTACACTTGACTCACCTGTACTATGCAACCATGGGACAATCTGCTTGTTGTACAACATTGTTACAAGGTTGTGTTATTGAGTGCTGAATGCAATAAATAAATGTTTTGTTGTTTGTTTTACAACTGTAAATAGTCTGTTCCCATTGTACTCTGTTGGTTTACATTATAAATAAAAAATTCAATTAACATGGTTTGTATTTGTGTTCATTGAAAGTAACAGATTGAACTGTGTAAAGAATTCACATTACAGGGAACCTCTTTCTTTTTGTACTACCATAATCTTTGTGCTATTCAACCACTTAAATATGTGAAATTGCAGCTCTTTCAGAACAGGATGACTAAAGCATTGGGTATCCAGACTAATACATATAATTTAAACTAATTCTATAGAAATGAGTAGGATAAGCTTTCAAATTATCTAAACACATTGTGAACACATTGTAACTACTTCCTTTCTTTTAAATAGAAAAAAACATTCTGACTTAAAGCAGGTCAATGAACACTGGGATGTTACCAGATGCTTCAGCTTTTAAAATACTCATCAGGTTTTATACTTCAAAAGGCTTTTGATCAACTATCACATTTTCTCACTGACTTCTGCTTACTTAAGCTTATACTTTGCTGTGGTGGCGCAGGGGGTTAGCACACCCCATGTTTGGAGGCCTTAGTCCTCGACGTGGACGTCGTGGGTTCGACTCCTGGTCCCTGCGACCTTTGCTGCATGTCTTCCCCCTTTCCTGTCAGCCTACTGTCATAAAAAATACAAGCCACTAGCGCTGCAAAACTCTTTGGAGAAAAAAAAAAATCATACTTTGCACTTTTTTGAAAATACAACTCTGGTACATATTTACCTAAACTTCACCAAATTGCACATCACTGCCCTGCAACTTTTAGATGTGCCTCTGCTGCACCACGCCTGAATAGAATAATTAGGTCATTAGCAGGCCTCTACACAAGAAGTAGGTAATTAAGCCATTTCATTCCAGTGTTTTGTACCTGTGGCACATCTAAAAACTGCAGGACTGAGGACTGGAGTTTGACACGGACATGAATTTCACTTTTTAAATCGACTTACCGACATTAATTTCCGGAAGGGGGCAGCATAGAGCTGTGCTGCTTGAACTACCTGTTGAGGTAAACATTTTCCACCAAGTTTTTGTAACATCTCGTTTGAAAAATATTTATGCTACAGAAGCAAAATGTATAAGTTGTGCATCTACAGTATACGCCCTAAAATGTAAAACTCTGTACACGTTGGCTTTAAAAATATATACGCGACTGCATCAATATCTGTGTTTTTATTTCGATCTAGTTAAAAAAAAATAAGGCATAATTATGATGTTTTCGCAAAAACCGCGAACATGTTCTTTGTAATCCTCAAACGGTTGAGAAATAATGAAATTACTGTCAGGTAAAAGCATGTATTAATTGAATTAAATCGAAATACTTGTTGCTGTCGTTGGGCGGGCCTAACGCTAGTGTGCGCCATGCGAGGGGGGTGTCAACTCCACTGGAGAAAAAAAAAAAAACGACAGGGAGTTACCTCAGCGCTTTCCGAGGTATGAGATTGGGTCCTTTACCACCCTGCTCCCTTATCTATTAAAGGAGGAAATCACGAATTTTACGAAAGCGGTGGAAAACGGACAGAAACACGGGCAAACCTGGAGAACTGGCCCAGGAGAAAACGTCGGATAGCTCCTTTTTCTCCTCCCGGCGGATCAGTCGGAATCTGAGGGGCGTGCACGCGCGCATGCGTGTGTGTTTACAAGTGTTTGAACGAGTGCCAGAAACGAGGGAAGGAGGATAAAACCCCAAGGAAAGAGGGATGGTGGACAACTCCAGCAGTAGCAAGGCGCAAATGGTGAGTGGTGGCCGTGCTTGTTTGTGGCTCTGCTCCTCTCTGACCTGGCAGCGAGCTGAAAAAGCCCTCCGAGAGTTCGTTTTTACGCTTTTATTCACGCTGCCCAGAGGAGGAGGTGGCTGCTGATCGCGTAGTTTCCCAAAGAAAAAGGAGAGCAAAGTTTGGAGAGGTAACATGACCTTTAGAGTTGGTTACTTTTCATTCGTTTTTATTATTGCAGCTGGGGCAAAATATATATATATATTTGTATTCTTTAAAAAAAGCGTAAATTGGCTGACTTGGCATGTTTGCATGTTATCTCCTCCTTATCTCTTATGTTATCCACGTTATTTTGAGGATGTGGCAGTCAACTCGTTCTAATACGGAGGAGGTGCTTTAACTGTGTGTCTGGTTTTTTTCCCACTTGTGTGGTTGTTTGCTATTAAAAATAATGTTGATCAAAAGCTAGATCTTAATTGGCGACAGTTTTCACATTGATATAGCATGATTATAGTTTAATTTATTATGTCAAATTTGTGTCCATCCCTCTCTGACGATCGTCTACTTCCAATACCAGTCCGGGTTCTGGTCAATTTTTTTTTACCTTCTTGCCATTTCCTACTTTTTAAATTTTGCTTGGCTATTTAGGCTCGAAAAGGTGGGCGTCCTGGTAAGTCGACCCCTTTGCCACTTTGTACCCCCATTTCTCCTTCTTGTCTTTGAAGAAATTGCGTACCTAAATATTGTGTATTTATTTTATTACAAATGAGTATTTACGTTAAGTGTGTGTATTATTGGGCTCACCTATAGTTTAATTCAGTTGGATTTTGTAATCTTTTATTACTTCCTATTTCCTCTGAGTTTCTGAGTTTTGGTTCTAATCTCAATTTGGGCCAGATGACTGTGGAAACGCAACATAATCAAAATAGTAAACCCGTGTGACCTTCTGCTGCTAGAAAATGTTGGAGTTATATAATCATATTTCCTTTTAGAAGACCTTCCAATTTGCATAAAAAGCATCGAAAATTATTTGTTGTCAAAACAGATACAAAACACCTCCTTGTATGAATTTGAGATAAAAAAAAAAGAAAAAAAAAGCCAATGCTGCAGCACCCTTGTCAAGTGTCAACCCTGTGATTGGAAAACAATTTTTCAAAACCAGTCCAGTCATTTTCTATTATCTGCTCATATATGTAGGGAAATGTGGTTATGAATTCAATAAATAATTGAGACACTTAGCATTGTCTTGGTTTGATCAGGGATCATAATCTATCAAATTTCTATCAAATTTCCAAAAGTCAACAGGGATCAGAACCCAAGTAAATAAAATGGAGTGTAACATACAAGTTTTAATTAATTTAATATTTTAGCAGTCGTGACCTTTTTCATGCTCAGAATTCATGAAAATGCTGAACTACATAATAAAAAACCTCATTGTGGTCAAATTACAGTGGAAGAAACACTTCATAAAGTGCTTCACATCGGGATAATAAATAGCCCACAATAAGTGAAAATAGAATCTTAAAATACTATTTTAATAAAATTACATGTCAGACTTGTTCACCAAAATAACTAAGAAATTGTTCATAGGTAAAGATTCTGCGACAAATTTACTTGGAGCCCGTGTCCTTAGAGTCATAGCAGTCAATATTTATCTGCCGTCTATGTGCTGTTTTCTATTTAAAAATGAATTTGTTGCCTGTATAAGTCATTTTAACACGTGGTTATATTGTAATGTGCTTAGTTGTTAGTTTCCTTTTATTTAGAGTGTGTGTGCATTTACACTATTTGAGTGTATATATAAAAAGGATAAGATAAGAGTGGAAATATTTTAGTATTGAATCTTGCGCATAATGTCCTGGATTTATTATTCTTTTATTTTATTTTATTTATGTTTCAAAATTTATTTTGAACCTAGTTTAATAATGTCCCTACCACTGAAAACCTATTGTTTGGTTATTTAGAAATTTGTTTTATGTATGCAAATGTGTTGCTAAAGTATCTTTACAGAGAGAGTAGCTTTCCTTATCTGTACTTTATGGTTCTTTCTCTTCCCTCCACAGCCAAGCATGTCTCAGGAGCCCAGTGTGGCTTTTCCACAGAGCACCTCTACAGGGGGAATGAAGCTGGAGGCAGTGATGGAGCAGCTCCAGCGCCAGCAGCAGGCCCGTCTGGAAATGGAGAGGAAGGAACGGAAGCTGCGAGAGGCCCACATCATGTACGCTCAGCAGGTTGCAGCCCAGCAGGCCATACTGGCTGCAGCCCGGGCTTCCGGGGCAAGCTTCATGGGCAAAGGCATGGCCGGAGGCGTTCCTGCAGCCGGCTTGCCTCCTCGGGTGTCCAATCAGAGCAGCGTGGACTCGGAAAGAGAGGAGGATGAGGACAGAGGCCGGGATTCGGGGGATGAGGATGACGACAACGAGATGATGGAGGGGGATGAGGGCAGCGACGAGGATGAGGGAAACGCCAGCGGCCTGGAGTTTCTCCGCAAGCAGACCCTGGCTCTGCAACAGAACGCCTCCCGCATCCCAGCCCGTCCGTTCGCAGGCTACTCCATGTCGGCCCCCCAGAGAGGTGCCTCCCCACCTGTTAGAGTGAAGCAGGAACCTGATGAGGGCATGTCCCCTGCAGGGCCAAACTCATCTGCCTCTCCTAATGGACAGGCCGACTGGGGATTTGATGACCACTTCAGACAGGTTAGTTCCTTCCTCTGTCTGATGCTTCCTGATTAATCTTTCTTGATTGCAAATTGTGTTATGCTCTTTTCCTAGTCTTGTCCTCTAAATATTGAGTGTCCTCTAATAATATTAGCTCTCTGAACATGTTCCTGTCTTTTGTTAAATTTTGTGAGCTTAGTGTGATTTCTCTGCTAACCCCCCTGCTGGGAAAGACGGCTTAATCTTGACTGCGTCGTGCACTGCTCCGGGAGTATCTTTGTAAAACACTTCAAATCTCTACAGGGGGTTGACCGCCGATTGGCTTTTGTGGTGGGTAAAAAAAAAAAAAAAAAAAGAGCCTCTTGAGTGAGTCTTGGCAGACTGCCAGGCCGAGGTGCAATGTGTTCACGCTCGCCAGTTTTCTCCTCCTGCACTCAGATTTTGAGTGTGTGTATCTTGCTCTTTGTCCCTCTTGGCGCTTTGCTCGGGCTCTGGTTTGGCTCTGGTCCAAGCAGCGGAGTCAGGCGGGGCAGAGCTGCTGCTGTGAGGCTGTGGGTGGCTGCCTGGGTCAGCTTGATGATTTTGGGTGGGTGGAAAGGTTGGATGTAGTACACAGTAGCAACCACCCCAAGAGGTTCGGCTGTGTGCCAAGTGAACTTTCCCTTGAAGGTAAATATTGCCTCGGCACCATGTTACAGAACACTGACATGTCAGGAGGGAACCGAGCCAAGCGCCATGTGGTTTAACATCATAGCTGCAGACGGAGCAGGTTAAACACGGAGCTCACAAGCCTGTAAGTGAGATAAAAAGCTCTAGCTGTGCAGAAGTGGACAGTGTAACAAGCCATGTGATTGGACAGTGGGCTAGGATGATTTGGCTCTCATGTACTTCTATTTTATTATCTGTTTAAAGGCAGTGACCGTTTATTGCACTGGAGAAACCGATGTTTTCAGGGACGCAGCGCCTGGAATTATGTATTGAGTGCATGATAACTTGGTAAAAATATCATGTTGTCATAATATTTACTCACAAATTTGGAACACTCAATTAGCAATTTGAGTTTGATTTAAAACAAAAAAATAGAATTGTTCCAACTGTTCTTAAAATAATCTAATAAATCTGTTACATTTATTACTGTTATTTCAATACTTGAGGAAAAACACAAAACAAACACTTATTATTGTTCATATCATCTGAAATGTAAATTTTTCTATTCTGCTATTTTTATAGTAACAATGGAAGTATAACGAGTTTATATTAGCTCCTTAATTAGTTGACCTTCCTGCTCGGTTAGCAAGCTTACAGTTAATTAACCGATATAAGTTTTGCTGTTTGGTTCTGCAAAAGAATTATGTCCAAATGGCTAAATGTGCTTTTTTTTGTTAGTTTGGTGAACAAAATATACATTAAATATGACAATTGTATTACAAAAGAGAAAAACAACGTTTAGATTCAGTCATAGTTTCAAATGTGTTTATTCCCTCACTGAATCAGTGGTGCGAAAAAGTATATAAAGTATCAATCCTAATTTTAAATGTTTTTAGGGATCACCGAAAAACATTTGGTGATCCAAATTGTTAGTGTTTTGGTGAAAAAAGATGCAGTAATTCTCATCTTAGGTTTTGACATGTTTCTGATTTTAAAAGGCATGCAGTCATGTTTTGAGAACCACCTAATATTCAGTGTTGCTCTATAATACGACAGAATTGTAATATTCTTCACTTAAGCACAACATAAGTAATACACAATTTTTAAGGCGTTTACTCTCTATGATTTATATAAAGAAGTTAAAATAAATGTTTCTAATATTTCCACATACGTTATTTTTTGTGTAAATACTATGAAACTATTTTTTTTTTTTTTACTCAAGGTTATCACAGGGGAATGTCCCATCTTAAGAAATATTACATCCAAACTTTTTTTATGCCTCTTTACAAAAAGACGCATTCAAGTTTGGCCAGAGATGACTCCTTGTCATCTCAGTGTGACTCGTTAAAGAACTGAGGCTTCATTGGCTCTGCGCTGCCAATGAAGGTAGTCACAGAGCTAAGTTGACAAGTAGGTGTGAAGTGGGGGATTGCATGAACATTGCACTATTATATCCATATTGCTGTCATTTGTTGCTTCTCTAATGCCAACTCCACTTGTTCAAGCCCATTGTCTGAGGATGAGATGCAAACTTTGCAGTTACATGCAGGTGTTCAATTGCTGTGAAAGTGAAATAAAACTTTTTGCTTCACTCATAAGCCAGCAATTGTGAGTTTTCTGAATTCTTTGACCTGGATTTTAGATATTTGATGTGAACTAGATCTTATTCCATTTATAACTTCAGGTTTGCACTCCTATCACAACTGAATAATAATGCCATTATTACACAAGAAAGACTGAACTTTTTTTTTTAATTGTGCGTGAAGGAAGAATTCTTTGCCGAAATAAACTACAAAACTAGGTACACAAATATACATTGTTTTTCATTTTAAAAAAATCTACTCTGTCAACACTTTTCCTTTTTTTACAAAAGAACAAAACAGCCGATGATGAGTGTAAAATGAAACATTCTGGAAACAATGGCATTCTGTTTTGCACAAATTGGCTAGAGACTAAGAATACACCAGTCAGGCTTCCATTCAGTTATAGTAATTTCTGTTACTTTTTTTTTTTCTTTAAAAACAAAGGAAAATGTGTTTTTGTGGCAGGGGGTTTTGCATTCAATGAGCAGGGGACATTTTTTTATGCAACCTATTGCCAGTCAGAGCCAAGCAATGGGGAAATTACTCAATTTTGTTTACTGGCAGACTGATTAGTGTGTCTCCTGTTTAGAAAGTCTTATCAAAGTAGACACAAATCTTGGACTTGCAACAAAAATTTGAACTTTTTTTTAAGAAATGTGCTCTTATAAAAGCAAGAAATATCTTTCAGAGCAAAAGATTTGAACATTTTTGAATTGTTCTATCCAGACTGGTAAAACGAAATATTTTAGATAATTCAACTAATGTACCTTTTGTGAGTTCTGTTAACATAAAAATAAAAGCTATCACAAACTTTAGCCCTGGCATCTGATCCATGGCCCCAGTTTTGCAAACTATTATTTTTGGGCCAGTTACTTGTGGTGTGTTCATCCATGTGGGCATCTTGTCTATGCATACTTGGCGGCAGGCACAGGGAGATTAATATTTATGAATGCAATAGAGGTCTTAGGGTTAAAGATAACAACTGCTCTTAACCACATTTCCAAATTTAGCTTTGCACAATAGAAAACAGGTCATGGTACTCCTTCAGTTCAGAGAGTTTAAAGGAAACCGAGTTCCACTAAATTGGTCGAACTGGTTACTGTTTCCCTTGAGGTCAAATACTAGGGTATTTTGCTGTCTAGGCTTTGAGCGTCTCCTGAACAGTAGATTGTAGCAGCCAACTTGTAGCTGACCAGTGTCCTATGTGTGGCCTGGTGTCTTTTATTAGGAGAGCTGGCCAGAGCCTGGGGGTTGGGGGCAGCATTATGGGAAGAGAATTGGTCTGGCCTTTTTTTGTTTCCTCTCTTTTATCTTTCCTGTCATTATGTCAGCTCTGCAGTATTTAATGACGGCTCATCTCTTCAGGCAGTTTCAGGTTGCACTGTTGTAGGGGGAGGGGATCCGTGTAGGCAGGGGAAGTGTGTGTGTGTGTTTTTTTTTTTTTTTGTTATTGTCTTCAAAGGACCAGAGTCAAGCCTGACAGATGCCACAAATACCGACTATCTAAAATTTTAGAAAAGGACATTTGCAGTATTCTGAAAGACAAAGGAGAGATAGAATGACTCGCTAAGGAGAGATTTCTATAGATTAACTCTTTAACATGTCGGTGTGTGTCTCATGTAACCTGTCACACTGGATGGAAACTTTTATCTAAAGCACTTGGTGGATGAATGCTGTCAAGAGATATCACCATGGTGCTGAAGCATCGCAACCCATAATTAGAAAAAGTTTAAGTCCTGATGTTATCCAGAACAATTAGGTGATTAAAATTGGCTATGTCTATTTAACAAAGCTGCATAGTGCCTTCTCCCAACTTTTCTTTTTTAATTGTACACAAACTTGTCTTATGATGACCTTATTCATTTCCATGACCAAAATTAAGAAATGTGTGAATGGGAAAGTGTGTAAGAAGAAAAAAGAAGGCACAGCTCTAAAGTTTGTGAAGATTAATACTGGGATATTTTTAATGATAAACTCAGGCATCAGTACAAAGACTTTCAACCAAGATGAAAGTAGTAATGGCAGTCAGCAACTTGAATTTGAGTTCATAAATTGAAGATTTATCTGGTGATTTATCCAGGAGGCTGAGGCAGAGAAATATATATTTTTTGAAGAGCAGGGGCTTGGATACAAAAAATATCTCAAAATACTAAAATTGTAGGTTCATTCAGATTGACATTGCTATTTCTGCTTTGATTCTGACCATCATTGTTACTCTGATGTGCACCAGAGAGTTCCTCTAAACACTGTCTCAACAATAGCCTAAGTTACATTGAAACCATACAGTGATTGTACAGGTCAATAATTTGATAATTTTAGGATTATTCCAGGGAGACAATCTGTCTCTCCTTTCAAGCTTTAAGCTGGTATGTAGTTAGTTTCCCCACAACATGTGGTTTAGTCCTAAAAAGTCACTTCTCTTCTCTGGTTGTTGAATCCCAGTTGCGCTACCTGTGGTGTAACCTGTGTTTCGTCTTCCCTCAAATTGTAGTTATTTTGCTCTTTAAAAGGGTACAAAAATACTCAAAGTGTCATCAATAAAAAAAACTCTTTTGTAGGTCATATGGAATCAGCAAATAAAGCTAACCCCATGATGCTTGCAATGTTTTTTGTAGCAAAAGTCCTCACAACATTGTGTTTTTTGTTGCTCCTGATAAGCTTTAAAACAGCCATTTGACACATTCCTGTTTAATAAATGATTTTTTTTTCTTCATGAAAAAAGTCCATCTGCTTTATACAACTGTCATGCAACAGATAATGCAGACACGGAAAACACATCATCATCGATATGTGGCACTCAATTCCTGTTAAAAGCCATGACTACATAGACTTTTTTTTAATTATCAAAAAAATCTTCCTTAATTGCTTTGGAAAAACAAAAGGAATAGCCAAGTTTGATTTATTAATGTTTCATTAACTATAACTTTTAATAGTTATTGGTTTTATGACTCTAAAATATGATTTTCTAACTAAGGTTGATGAATTTTCTTCCCATCCCCCCCCAATGTAGCAGTTTTTGTGTGTCAAAATATATATTTTAACTGAATGAGATTTCCCTAATTCCTTGAAACAATTTGACTGACAGGCATTACAAATAATCCATCTTGCAGCAAAGTACTCCTGCCTATTTGAATGAATGTGAATGTCTTATACAGGGCAGATGGGTGTGGACAGACATGTTAACCAGCGTTTTCGTGTCAGTGATGTATGCATGGTGACCTCGGCCCTCTCCTAAACAGCAGAGTAAATGAATGTCAAACAAGAGGATGCACAAAGGTGCCGTGTGGAGTGAGAGATGGGCTGGGCAGCCACAGCACCCGGGTCTCCTCTGCATTAGGATGAAGACTATGTGACCTCTGTCATTTAGCATCCACATATGAATAAACCCCACCTCTCCTTATTGTAATTTGTTTGTGCTTATAGATAGTTTTATTTTGCCTTTTTACATAATGCTGAAACCAGATGTTTACACACTTAATATAAAAAACACTCCCTTTGTTTCCACTGTTAATTAATCAGACTAAACTTTTCCCATTTTAGGTCAATTAGTGTTACTAAGTTTATTTGTATTTGCTGGGTACCATAATAATAACAGAAAATGTTGTAGTTTAGGGCAATATTTTGACTTTCAGACAAATGTTTCTCTTTTTGACTACCCCCCTATTTACTTAATCAAAATTTAAACGCTGACATTTTTTCAGCCTGTAAACACAATAAAAACGGCATATTCTTTGATGTGCTGCTTTGAGGTTAGCAAAAAATCTGATAAAGATTAGGATTGGGGTTGATGATGCAATATTCTTCCCTTATCTTATTTTCTTTTACAGTGAAATCATAGCATATCCTATTTGCTTTCTTATGTTGAGCTTTTAATTACATTTTACTGCTAAGTTCACACAGTATAAATCTGTATTGGATTCATACAGAAATCTGTATTGATTACTAAAAGCCTGACTGACTGCGTCTCAATCTCAAACTGATATTAGTAAATCTCATGTCATTCACAGTCATAAGATTTACATGGGTTTATGTCACATTTAAAATCTAGTAAGAAAAAGACAACTAGTAATTTATAACTGTTGAATTAATGAGTACAACATGGAAAACTTTTTCCAGGAAAGATTTGTCCACAACTCAGGCGAAGAATGCATTTAAATGAAGAAAGCTGCTTGACCAGTATTGGCCATGTTGGACTAAATCTGTTTCCTCTCTATAATTGGGCATCGGCTATTGACAAAGCGCGGGAACGCTTGCCACTCTTGAGCCTTGCTTTTCCTACTCATGCACTGAAGCCTGTCTGTTGAGGCAGCAGCGTTGCATAATTTAGCTGTCGCCCCAGCAACACATCAGTCAGGAAGTGGGGAGCTGCACGACTGCAGCAAGAAGATCGATAAGGATTGTGTGTAAGCTTTAAGAGGCAGGAATGTTTGGCATTGTTTTTAGCTTGTTTTCCACAAATGGGGAGGAAATTGCATTTAGCAGATGGACTCAATGCTGCTATTTTGACAATAGAAAGTGGAGCAGTTCTGCAATCAGTCAAAAACACTATATTTGACTAGAGCATTGTATTTTTTCTTGGAAACACAGTCTCTGTAGTTATGCAGCATGAGTTGATGTGCCCCACTTCATGCGCCAACTTGACCTGGTTTCTCTCTTTCTGAATGTTGTCTCAGATGCCATTACTGTCAGTGGCTTTTAAATGGAGTGCTTAGTATTACTCCGTTTACTGCACTTCCTGTTATGTTGATGTAATAAGACTGGAATTACTGTCTGACCTCTGCTTGTACAAATTGCCTGCAAATGGAGGCCATTCAGATGAGAAATAATGAGAAGGGCTGTGGTCCATTAAAACCTGTTGCAGTGCTTGTTCAGAACAAAGAGCGACTATAATGTGTGAGGCCTGGAATATCTTTCTTTGCACAATCTGCTGAACCACACAGGGAATTGAAAATCTCAATCCACACAGTTTACTTGAAGTACAAAAACAGAACAGAAGACCATATATTCATGTAAAACAGGTAGGTATACAAAGCATTGTTAGTATTTAATGTTACAAATTTGTTAATTTCTTTTTTTTAGAATTTATATTATGACTTCAACCCATGCATTACAATGGAAAGCAATGAGACTTAAATGATGCCTATGGAGTCCTTAGGCATCTTTCTGACTGCTATTTAAGTTTGACCTGCCTTTTATTTAGCCTAGTAAATATTTTTTAGCCCACAGGTTGTGCCAAAGTTAGCCTAAACAAAGGTGTTGAAAGTCAGGCTTGGTTGGCCCATACCACCGACCCCCAACCGCCCTTCAACTACATTTAGATTTGATTAATCTTTATGTGGATGTCGTCATGTTTCAATCATCACTGAAACTGTGATCTATCTGGGATGTAATAATTTGTACAAAATAATAACAGAATAATTGTTGTTCTGTTGTGGGACTTCAATGCCGTTATTCCATAAAGAAAAACGAGAAACTACTAAAACTTGCATTTGTTATTCAATTTCTGCTTAAAAACTATTTGTTGGTTGTTTTCTATTTTTAGCTAAAGCTATTAAGAAACATTATGGAAGATATTCAGAATCTGATCTGATACTTTAACTTTTTGATTCAAACGCTGCTGATAGTGGTGTGTATCAAATTGAAATAAATGCCCCTAATTGTTATTTTTAAGTGCCAATTTTCTAAAAAAAAAAAAAAAAAAAATTGTAATCACTCTGACATTAAACAGCTTTATCTTGTGCTGACCTCTTAACAGCTAAGTGTGGCTCCACTCCCCCCTCCCAGAAATAGAGGTATTGAATTTAGTAGGAAGATGAAGGGGTAGAGGGGCTGTAGGAGAGTGGTTAGTGGTCTGGCTCTGCACGCTACACTGCCCCACCCAGAGGAAACATTCCAGACAGAATTAAAGAGTTAACTCTTCAAACAGTGAACATTCCCACTGGGGGCTCCCAACAAGAGACAGGGGGTTTGATGAGGGTGGTTGGGTGCATGTCCATGTGGTTGTTGAGCCTCTCATTGGTGATCTTTCAATTCATTTCACCCAGTGTTGCAGGGGCTGTAAAAGGGGGGGAAAAAGCCAAAGTGCCTCAAAGGGAGGAGCTGGAGGGGAGTACCCCACTGCTGAGGGCAGAGACAGTTGGGGTTTTTTATTTGTCTGAGTTCTAAAGCACACATCTGCTCACAGACAGGGGGAGGCTTCTCAGAGTGGCCGCAGTCCTTTAACCTCTGTCACGCCATGCCCTGGTCAAGCTCGCTACTTATTGGCGGTGTCTGTTTGTCAGTGATGACTCTGCCATCTGTACACAAAACCTCAGGATTCATGTTGGTTAAGGTTTTAGGACTGAACTGACGAGCTGTGTTAGTTCTTGAAAAATATGCCAATATTATTTGTAAATAATCAATTGTTAATTGTTTATAACAAAAATAATCATCATATTTTCATTCTTTGTTTCATTCATCTCTGTAATTGGGGTATACTGTTTAATTGCAGAGCTGACTACAAATTGGAAAAAACAAACAAAAAAAAAAAAACCACCTGTTGCTGTGCATTGTGTGACAGCTGGCTTAAAGAAGACAGCTACACTTTCCCTCCCTGTCTGATAACTTGAAAACTAAAGGAGAGCTATCCACTACTCTTATTAACATAACCCTTTTGAAAGCAATGGTTTACAACTTCGGGGCACCATGTCTCTTAAACAGCAATTTAATTAATCAGCTATTATGAGATTATTCTTCCTTGCTACAGGGCAAATCGGTATAATATTGTGCTCAATAATGATTACTACCGAGTTTGCCTTGTTTCCTCTATATCTAAGAAAAAATTATGAGCATCAAAATTAAAATGGGTAATTGTCAAATATAAAATTCTTTTAACTAATAACCAGTATGTTAATTATTTTAGCATCAGTAGCAACTTTATCTTTTACGGTTTTGATATCGTGTAAAAATAATGTGGGCTTATTTTTGCCCACAGCCTTTATGTTTTACATTGACTCCTGCGGCATTTTTTTGTGCTGTGGTATTTATGCACAGCACATAAATACCAGTATCAAAATGCCATAAAAACATCTACATGATACAACAGGATTTGGATGTAAACACGCTTACATAATGTGATGTAGATAATTGTCCTCATTGCTCTTATTTGATAATTATTTACTGAAAATGTGATCTTATTCTGTTTAATCAGTGGATACAGAAAGTTACTACACCAGGGTTTTTAATTAGGTTGTTGTTGTTATACTGATGTGAATGTTAACACACACACTTGAAGCTTGAAGTGATGACCCCTCTGAGTGCAAATAAGGGATAGCTCTATAAAAATAAAAAGCCAACAATATTCTGTCTCAACCAGTACTAGGGCAACATAAGACCTCCAGCTCAACTCTCATAGTCTTTGACCCAGTATAAATACCACAAAATGTAAAGCAGCACATAGGGAATTTCCCATACTTTTTACAACTGAGCCCTGACTTATTAAATGAAACAAACAGAAAAATCTCCTGCACTACCACTATGCTAGATTCAACCAGCATAATATATATATATATATTGACAAATCAGACCTTACAAGAATTGCAAAATACAATAATTGTGAATAGGAAAAAGACAGTAGTTTGGTTTAAAATGTACCATACATTACATTACACCATGCAATTATTGATTTAACAAAATCTGAGCCATGAGGAAAAAGTAAACTTTGGGGGGAAAACGCTAAACTTAAACCCACGTCATGATTCAGTGGCTTGTAGAAACACTTTTAGCAGCTGTAACTTATACTAATTGTCTTGTGCATGACCTTATGAGCCTCTCTCTACATTGTGGTGGAGATTTAGTCCCACACTTCTTTGCAACATTGCTTCAGTTGCTACATGATTTACAGGCATTTGTTTAAGGTTCCACTCTGCCACAGCATTTAAATCAGGTTAAAGTCTGGACTATGACTGAACTACAACGTGATTTTCTCTTTTATTTTTATTTTTTTTCAGTCAGTCTTTTCCAGATTTGTTCTATATTAGCTAAAGTCCGTAATCTGTTCTGTGCTACACTAGTTAAATAAATGAAATGGACATAAATTTAGCCGTAGCTATTTTTTCTATAGGATCAGTCATTTGTAAGACTACAATGCAAGTACATTTTTGGCTGGTTGTGTTTTTATGAAAAGGTTTTCTCCCATGTATTAAGTCTCTTTGCTGGTTTTCTGGTTTTTAGTATGCAGTACTAAATCAGTGTTTGTGATTTTTATCAACATACAGTAGCATTCAAATGCAGAAGTACTTTTTTTCATTTTGTGGATTTGTTCATAATTAACATTGTAATCTAATGGACATTTGGTCTATTTTTTTTTTCAAGAGAGCATTTGCATCATGGTATGGCGGCTACTTAGTGAATGTTTCAATTGACACAACTTTCTTCTTAAGGGTTTGTTGACATGTAGATTACAAGTAGCAAAACAAGACAGGTGACATTTTCCACTTTTTTGAGAAATGGATGGCAATCTTGCCATTTATAAAGAGCAGTTGTGCAACCATATGTTGCAGCACGTCCACTGTGCTTTATCTGATGGGTGCACTGTCTTATCAGTTAGCAGGTTCATTATCAATGGTATATTTATTGCTTAGAAATCACTGCAGCTATTAATAATTAAAATTTCTTTTAGTGGTTTCTATATTCAGATAGGTAAAAAGCTGAAAGTAAAGTTCAACCCCTTGCTATTTTGTGTGAATTGAACTTTTAGTTTCACACATAAAATAATGGATGATGCAATCAAGCTATTCATGCCTGGTGAGGTGGTGGAGGAGGGGATTTGCAATGCAATCCAACCATCCAGCATGTAGATAACTTATTTACCTTTCAACCCTAATACAAAGTAAGCAGTGAATCATTTCAAGACACATGAACAATAACAAAAAATGGGGTAAAGTTAATAATTTATGAGAGAAGCTTAAGGCTTATTTTTTTCTTTATTTCTTTTTTTCCCCAAAAGCACAGAAATATATGGGTTCTTACAACTATTTGGCTTTTCTTGTAAACCTAGTTGTTTTATTAATTAATTAATAATTTTTTTATATAAAGGTTAAGCCAATCCTTTGGTTTAAGGCTTCATTTTAAAAATGTAACATTCACAAGCATGCTTATTGATAGGTAGACTGCATTTTCCTTAGGCTAAAAAACCCATTAAGATTTACTTGGAAGGTTGTGGATTTGAACTTAATGTTTAGTTTTTTTCCCAAACAGACCCTTGGAGATAGTCTTCCCTTCAATGAAAACTGAGATACTTGGGTCCATTGTTATTTGATCAGTTTGTAGTAAACCTGAAATCCACCCCCCTCAACACACACACAAACAGCTTTGCAAGTTTCATTCATGCTTTACAACCACTCCCACAAAACGTATCTCAACACCTGCTCTTTAATGAAGGCGAACAACATAGGGGGGAAGCCAAATGAGAAAAAGACATCCACCAACGCCTTCAGCAGCTGCAGTGAAACATGGACAAGGTCATGTTACCCATTATGATATTGTTGCTGAAAGTTTTCATATAGATAGACAACATTGTGATCTATATATAGTCAAGTTTAATTATTGTATGCGCCGTCTGTTATTGTGAAGAGAATAAACTCCTGGAATGTAAAGTATTTATGAACTTGGTGTCTAGAACGTCACACATGATTAATTTTCTACTTGAGTCTGATATGGAATTAAATTTATATAACTCTTAAATGTAAAAACAAAATGTTGCGAGCTTTTTGTGGATTAACGTGCTGAAAGCCAGATATTTTTCAGAGTATAATATAGATATGTTTTTAAAGCAATAATTATATTTTTTATGCTTTTGAATTTTTGTGTTGATACTTTCATTTTTCAGCAATTTAAATTGCTTTTTGAAGGAATTACTTTTAAGTACATTATAAAGTTGGCTTTTTTTTCAATTTTTAATATTAAATAGCAACTCACTTTAAGAAAAAAAATAATGATATGTTTGCTGGATTTGGTAGTTTAAGCTATCCAAATTTTATTTGAATTGGAAATCAGCTGTCGACATTTGACACTATGTTTAAATAAGGAAAACTGAAAGGAGGTGGTTGCCTTTCTTGTTTTTGCCCTCTTGCATTATAAGGAGATTTACTACACATTTAGTGAACAAATTTGAAAGTCTTAACACTTTATTAGTGCAAACTGTACCATGCCTTCAAAGTATTAATTAACAAGTTTTTGGTTTTTACATGCTGGAATGTGAAAAACCTCAATGTTGTTTATTGGGATTATTTTGAGTAGGCCAATACAATAATTTACAATTGTAAGCCTTAATATCAAATGCTGTTTAATTTTTTTTAACCAGATAAAACTCTGGGATTGTAATCAACATTTGCATTACCCACTTTACTCTTCTGCCCCTAAGAAAATTCAACACAATCAACTGTGTATATTTTTAATGTCTACATTGACAGACCAGATGAATCAAGGGAAAAATTATAGATTAGGTATTCAGGCAGTAACTGTGTTTATTCTTCATCTAAAGCTATAAAGAATATGCCGCAACTCCATACCTACCAAGCGATTGCAGTCAACCTACAAGGAGAGTTTAAAACAGAGAATCTGCAGAGAGACTCATGGTAACTCTGGAGGAGCAACACAGATCCACAGCTCAAGGGGGGACAATCTCTCAGGAAAGCCATTAGTATGTGTAAGAGTAGCAAGATTGTTGAATTGTTGAAAGAAAACGAAAAGACCTGTGGCAGCTGGCCAAAACTCATGTAGGGACCAGAGCAAATGCATAAAAGATGGTGCTCTGTCCAGATAAGATTAAGAGAGCTTTTCCACAGTAAGAGAGTTGGTTGGTTGAGAGCAGCTGGGCTTTTACACAGTAAGAGAGCTAGTTTGTCTGTTTTAAGTTTGTTCCCTCAGCCATCTTCATTTGGAATAGTCAGGTGTAAAAGCTCAACCGTTGTCTGATACCGACGAAGCAAGTGAATCTTGGTGCGGTTTGTCTACAGAGGGAAAGGAAACTGCCTATCTATGTAGAGAGCGAATGAGAGACTGTGAGCCTAAGGGAGGAAGTGACAGGTGATTTCTAGATGTACATGAGATGTGAAAACATTTATATCCTTGCTATACTTTGCTCTGCGTAACCATGTAACTAACAGTTCCTAATTTTTCATCATCTTTTTCTGTTTTGCTACTTTCTTTGAATGTGTAGAGTAATGCATTCAATAGTCTGTTGCCACGCCTGCTCATTCTGGGCACATTCTTGTGATTTGACCCTAAGTGAACAGCTTTTGTAACTGCATGACATAGTCCAGTTTAGTCCACTTTGAAAGAAGTAGGTTTAAAATAAACCAAACCATTCCCTATTCAATATGTTGAGTTCCCTGGATTATTATAGTGTGAAAGCATCCTAAAATGGAAGTTTTGGCTGATATGAAACATTTTACTTGTGTTGAAAAAGCAACACATCTTCAGCAGGAACAGGGAAGCTGATCAGACTGGGTAGAAATATTCATAGAAATAACATAACCCAAAATAAAATTAAAGGTATTTCTGCAAGCAGTCAAAGCTGGGGCCAGACATAAATGTGTCACTTTTTTTTAATTCATAAAAAAAAAATTAACATTATTTTGCTGTCCACTTCACAATTGTGCACTACTTTTTTGTCTGTCACCTAAAACTACAGTAAGATACATTAAACTATGTGGCTGGTACATGATTGTGAAAATGCTAAGGGGCTTTTAATGCCTGTGCAAAGTTCTCCGTATTATTTGACATTTCTGCTGAGTGTATATTTGTAAAAGTCAAGATGCCTTGAACAAACCAATCCAAAAACCCATCTCAACAAGTGTTTCAAAGACACAATGCACCTGAGATCAAGGCCACTTCAGGGAGCAAAGAGACATTTAAGATGTTTTTCTGTAGTTTCAATAGAAAACTTCTGTTTGTTGGTAAAAGACGCTGCAAAAAGGGGCCAGCTGACGTAGAGGTGTGCAGTGAGAGTTGTCTATTGTTAGTGGCTTTCTAGGCCCTCTTCTGCTACTGCTTTGGCTCAACTCCAGGCTGCTTTCCGGGGCTTGTAAGCGCTAACTGGGCCACTGTGTCAAGGCGCTTGGGTAAACGCAGCAGCTGACTGGAACCTGGCACAAAGCCACACATAGAAGCAGTTGGAAGTGCTTCAGAAGGCTTTCCTTACACTGTTGCTTCCCTGCTTTTTGGTCAGCATCACACTGGCTGCCAAAATTTCCTGCAGTTTATAGTAGCGTGTGGCTGTGTTGTTTATCTTCAAACATAAACTAAACGTAATCAAAGTCTTGTAGGCGGGAGAGACCACCGCAGGAGGAAGGAAGAAAAAGAATCTCCTGGCTCCAACCCAGGAAATGTCACATTACACTAATAGCAATGTGTTTGCAGCTCAGCCTCTAATATTTTCATTTGCCCTTTGCTCTAAAACTGCTTGCTTCCTGAATCCCAAAAGAAAAACCACAAGAAGTGAACTGTAAGTGGTATGTCTGTTAAGCATTGTATTTCTGCTAATCGAGGATCACCTAAGCACGGTTTTTCAAGTCTTGTATTTTTTCAGTCTGATTATTTTCAGTTACATTATTGCAAAGCATAATATTTTCCAATAAATTTCATTTTCTTTTTAATTACCATTTATGGTGAAGAAATTAGTTTCTTCATCTTAAAAATGACTTCCAGAATGCTAATATCATCTGGAAATTAGAACGTGATCTTATGTTGTTGTTTTTTAAAAATACCTATATGGAAAATATATAGATCTATGTTACTCTATGTTGCAAATCTACAACTTTATGTTGCAGATTTGCAATGCCCAAAATAAAGTCAACTTTATTTGACCTGTATCTGTTCTGGTTAATAGACAATCACATTGGATGGAACTATGAACTACGTAAACTTTAGTCAATAATTTCAAAGCCAAAGTAGTAAATGATTAAAGCATGACATAGAAATTTCAAGTATGAACTTGAGATTCAACACAGAGTTCATGCTTTTGAAAAAAATAAATGTTAGTGTTTATTGTCCAGATGTTTAGCAATAAAAAGTAATCTGTATTACAAATGCTTACCATATGCTAAAACTCTGATATGATGATTCATATTAAACTTGGTCTGATAATGTCTGAAGCAGATTTCAATGTCCCCTCCACACACACACATAAACACACACCCACTCACAGTGGAGCCGGCCTTGATTAGTCAGCCATCTGGTCAAACAAAGACGTCTTGGGTTTTCCTGCTCTATAAATGTGATTAGAAAAACCTAAGACTGCCCATTGCTTTCAGCATAAATAGAAAATATAATAAGATTGGTTGTTTCAAAGGTAGGTGGAATAATGCATGCCAAATACATGGAGCTTTTGTTTCATTTGATAAAATGGACTTAAATGTAAAATTATTCTTATGTGCTATCACACTTTCCATACACCATCATCATAGAAAATAATATGCCCCTCCCCCTTAATAGTTTCTTTTGCAATTTGATAGCTTTGTGCATAATTTGGATATGCAAATTTCAACATTTAAATGAATTTGGTTAACACACACCTTTTGCTGCTGTTAAAGCACATTCTCCAAATCCAGTTTATTTTCTCCTATTTTATATTCCTTGCTGCTGAAATAACTACTTTAATCCTGTTTTTCCTTTTTAGACGTACTGCAGTGCTACATTCAGTGCTATAAACTTTCCACAACCAACTGCAGGATTTCTAAAAATATTAATTTGTTGAATTGAAAAGGGACAAGTTAGCCAAATTTTGCCAGTCTTTTTCTTGATCGACTATGACGGATTGGCAGGTCAAATACTGCAAAAGCTAAAAACAAAATTCCCCTTATTGATCGAATCCTCCCTGCATAGCTGGTAACCTTGTAATTCTTTGACGTTCCATTAGATTTAAAACTACCACTTCTATCAATGTTCATTAAACTGAACATTGGTGTCAATCAGGAAAAGCCTGATCAGTTCATCTATGACAGATGTTTGTTAATATTACCTCACACGAACTATCTCTTTCTTGTCACCTCAAGGCATACCTCTGCTTTTAATTTCTTCCCTTATAATGGAGGCTATGCATTGCGTAAGAGTATACTTTTGTGTTTTTTTGTTCTCTATAGTTTGCACTTTTACACGCATTATATTCTCTGTCCTCAGCAGATGTATAAAGCTCAAACACATTCAAATCAGCTCTAATCTGCTGAGCATCCAGTAGAGATGTAGCTCCCCGCTGCCTCTGGAGATGAGCTCCAGATGCGTGACGGCCAGCAACATCCAAACCTGGTTCCCAGGGGGGTGCTGGCCTGTCAGGGTTGGAATGCCCCTGTACACTTAACGCTCTCTGAGAGGAAACAGATACCTCTTGCTTTGAGCGGAGAAATCGCTCCCTATCGATTTAAACTCCTCTGAAAAGCTGTGAATTGCGCTTATGGTTTGAACATTTGATACTCCGGATTCATAGAAGCGGTCATAACAGTAACTTTTCTGACAGAGGAAGTCCTCCCACCCCCAACACTTCTTAACCATGTCTCACAAAGAAGCCATTTACCCATCTGACTCCAGGCGCCGTGACCTTTGTCATTTTATATGTAATTAAAAGTGTTTTTTGTTGATTGTGAATGTATCAAGTTATTGGCACTGGCAGTAGACTGAGAATGTATAAAGACCTATCAGGTTTGTGCGATGTCTCCCGTCACCATTAGCTTTCGGGTGAGGTGGATGCTTGCTATTTGAAAGCCGTGAGATATGCAAGGTATTTTCAGCCAAAGCTATTGACACAAGAGAAATGTCTTATAGCTGCTTTAAATTTTGCAATACAAGTCCTAGTGAAAAGCGGCAGGGATCTGGGATATTGTAAAATTTCTGCTTTGATGCACAGTTGGAACATAAATTTGAGTTGAAAAATAACTACTTAAACATTCTGGAGAAATTATTGTATCTGTCACTGTAGACTTCACAGAACAGAAACAAAATATCTAAACTAAATTATCCTTAAGTGGGGGCCATGAAGCTCCTTTCTTGTTAGTAGTTGAAAAATTTAGTCTCTGCGGTCTAGTTTCTGATGGCCCTGAAACCGCAGAGTAACGGGTTAACTTATGGAGCTCCGTATTTGGTGGCACAGATGTGATTCACTAAAATATTTGCTCTGCCTGTGAAAGGCTCTTTGAACCAATGAGTGTGAACTCCTGGCCACACCACCCTATAAACGTTGCATTTGTGTGAGGCAACGAAAGGGGCCATCTAGTGTAATGGGGGATGGGGCCTCTGCCTGAGGAATGTGGTGTCTTGGTGAAAGGGCTGGAGCTGAACAAACTCACTCAGTTTATTTGGCAAACCAGACTTACAGGTTACCAGCAGACATGTTTACTCTGCAGCTAATATCAAGATCCACTTCTTCTTTTTTTTTTTTCTTTATTTGTATTTCTGAGTGATTGAATTCACAACCTCTTTCTGTTTGTGGTTTAAAAACTGAATAAGGCAAGTAGATTGTTGAAAAATACACAAATTTTTTATTTTTCTCTTTTGTATGTTCGTCTACCTGCCCATTTGCCTGTAGGTGTCTCCTGTCTGCCCCCTCCCTCTTTCCTCTCTTTCTTTTTCAGCTTTGTAATTGGAGTGATTAATGGAGGGAGGGGTGGTCTTGCCTGGAGGCCTGTTTTTCAGTGGCCTATTTAGAGGTGCAGCACCGCTGAGGCCAAGACAGGTAGCAACTTGCTCCGCTCTTGGACGTTTAGCCCCTTGTCCCCGCCACTATGTCTGTTCCCTCTAAAGCCAGAAATCTCTCATAGCTACAAACATGACTGACACTCAGGGGAAGGAATGCCTTTAGGTTGTGTTCCTCCCTGATCTCATCAGTCTGATCTCATAGGATCTGTAGAAATGCTGTTAATATTTTCTTATGAGTGCGTACAATCATGAGTGGACGTGGCTGTCAGCAGAAACTTAACCATATGTTCCTAGCTGCCAGTGAGATTTACTTCCTCCTTGTCGCGCATGGAATCACGATTATCCGGAGCCTTTGTGGATGGTAGCGTATGGCCAGCTCACTGTGAAATCCTTTACAGTTGTTGGCATATTGTTGATGTATACTTGACTTTTTATGCATACATGTTTCACTGGCAAGGCAACTACTGATGATGTGCGGTAGTTGTCTTTTCATGTACAGAAACTAAAATAATGAACTACTTTTTGCTGTGAGTGTAGTACATTTTGCATTCTGTAAAAATGATAATAATAATAATAAAAAACTCCCAGGTTCTCGATAGACAACTACGTGTCAGTGTAGCATCTTCAGATTCATACCATGAAAGTCTTTACTGGTCATGCTTCTTGTTTTTGTTTTAATTTTTAATTTTACTTGGCCTAGAGACTCTATCTCCTTACTCACCATAACTACAGATAATAAAAATATATCCACTTTGTCTCTGACGTTTGGTGAAGTTGGCTAAAGGTCCACAATTACTTTTCATTTCTTTGTTTTGCTTTGTTTTCTTTATTTTCCTTTTATCCTCTGAAGAGCTGCCTCACACTTTGAAAAACCATATCTTGACTGGTACCTTAAGTCTGCCATCTTGTTGACAATTAACCTGCACTGATTTTTTTTGTGTGTATTTGAGTTGCTCTTATTGTTAGGGTTGCACAATCTTAGAAAATCTAGCGATGACAACTTTATTAGGAAATATTGCAGTGACAATATTCGTTACCATGTATGCCTATTTTCTTCTTTCCTTTCTTTCTGTGCTCCCATAACTCTTGTGACTGTTCACAAGTTGTTGTGGCCAGTGTGAGCATTTGCTGGTGCAAGACTTCGTCCCACTGACTAAATATTACATCTGGATGAAATATTCAAGTTCATAACACGTGGGATTTACAAGCCAACAATTATTTTGCTCTAAATAGTCCTTTGTGATATAAATGCTGCAGACATTGCTATTGCATTGACAGTATATTTGCAATATATTGTGCAAATATATTGAAGAAAATAACTGAAGGTGATGAAATTAATGACGCTTTGCTGTCCTTTAATGTGTTTAATTCACAGAAGTAGGATAACTTGGCTTAAACCACAGATCTATTTAATAGTAGCATAAACTTATTTTCCGATTTATTTTGGATCTTGTGATGACTTTCTAAACTTGTACTAGGAATAGGCTTTTAATTGTAATTTACCCTCTAAATGTTACTTTTCATTCACAGCATTGTTATTGGCTGTGGTCCAGATTTCCGCTGAAGGCCAAGATTGTGATTAAATTACTGCTGCCATGTCTGTTTGAAAGGTTTTCCTTGCTGAGCTGTTTTGACAGGCAGCAATTTGGCTAAAAAAGATTAGTCTAGGAATGAGATGTTAAGAGTACCTGTGGGATGAGAGGGGCTATCCTGTTATTGTTAGGTCCTGTTTCTGGGGTACAGGAATGTTGGTGAATTTCACTAAAGTTGCCCTCCCACCCCAGTCCGTTCTGGCAGAGCTCATACTGGGAACACTGCAGCATTTGGTTAACTTTGATTTACTGCCCAGGGTTGCTATAGCGATCTAGCTTGCATGAGCATGAATTGTGTGTTCTTTGAGTATAGGTGTGGCTGTTTACACATTTTCTTATAGAAGGCTGCAACTTGATGAAGGTTTCCCTTGGAAACCCTAACCATGTCACTTGAAGTTAGGCTTTCTTGTTGGAGGCGCAGCGGTTAGGTCACCCTGGGAGCTATGATCCAGCCCTGATCTCAGTTTCCCTGGTGTAGTGGTAGATGACTGAGGATGATGAGTATTGACGTTTGCAGTGAGATTGCGTCCGGAGGGGGGCTGGGGACTTCCCTGTGTTTGCACATCCAGGGCTATTGATTTGAGCTGCGTGTTCAATAGCTATGGCCCTGGGGATTTGGCATGTACCTCTGTAGGGTGGGGTATAGAGAGCCCTGACAATACCCAGGGACAGTTAGCTTTGAGGGGTTTGAGGTATAGCTAAGGGCTAACATGACCTTACATGGCAAAGAGGTGTTTTTGACTCTTCATAAGTTTTTTGTTGGACTCATAGGATTAAAGTGGTAGGCTGCTTGAACAGATGTTTTAGATCAGATGTGGTGCTACTTGTTTCCATCAGTTCATGTGTAACAAGAAACTTTTCTGCTATTTATACACTGGGTCATCTTTATTTCAACAAAGCATTTAGATTATTTTTTTAATTACATTTTTGGTATTTCCAAAGTGGACAGTGAATCCCTTATTTCAGTCTTTAAGAGCTAGTTGAGTGAAGAGAAATGACATGATGCTTTTATTAAGGGTAAGCCTCTTCATCTAATAACAGCTGCACTATCAAATTGGAAAAGTGCTGTCAACATCCTGAGCAATCAATGCCATCCACCCCCCGCTCTCCAAGCAGCAGCCATTAACCCCTCTTGTTCCAGCATGCCTGGCCTCAATAAAATGGTGGCTCTTCTCTGGACATCTTTCTATGGTGTCAAAGTACAATTTCCTGCAAGAAATGCATTAGCATTCATGTGGGAGAGTATTGTGTGGCTTGTCTGATGGAGTGCAATGAAGAATGTCATTCTGCTAAAGGTTGTTTTCCATAAAACATCACAATAATGGCACATAAATACACAATTCTTACTGCATTTCACATACATTCTTTAAGGAAGTTCAACACTCTGCCAAGTTTTCACTGTCTTGCCTTCTTTTGCAGTCAGACATGCTGTTGAATCATTTGATACAACCATCATGCTAAGTTTGGCATCCATTTGTCTTTGAGGCATTAACTCCTGGTTGCAATTTTGACTAAATTAGTTTTTTAGTTATCGTTTTCTTTCTTTTTCCCACCATCACCATTGGATCACAAGTTGGAGCCAATCAAGAAAAATGTATTCATTTTTTTACTTCACATTTTGATTTGCTGATCAATGTTCATCTTTAAGTACAGAAATGATCCAAAGTGTATTTAAAAACATTTGCATGTTAGCAAAATATTCATTTTGGTGTTTTCCTTTCTGATGCTGAATAAGGGGGATCTTTCATTAAGGACATTTGTGGAAGTGCATCCTTTTTTTCATCTTCTCCTAGTGATGTCCATCTTTGGCTAACTTTTAGTGCTGTGTTATTCTTATCCCTGATTTGGCACTGAACCAGTTGGTCACGTATGGCCATAATGTAATTAGGCCACCCACTGCCTGGCCAGTAAACCCTTTAACAGCACAAGAGAAACAGTCACAGTGGCTGTTTGAGCATATGGTAGCTTGTGCAGATAATTCCTATACATAGATGAAAGGTATGAACTACTATGAGATTCTTACATGATAATCTTGTGTAGAAATACCACGGTTTCACTGTATTACACTTTTTATACAACAATTTGAAACAAGAATACTTTGGTTCTGAATCTAACTGCTTACAAAATGGGAACAGTTGTTCCTACTACTGGTAATATGACCTAACAATACAAAAACAATAATATATAACAATAATATTATAACAATAATGTTATATATAGCGTTGTTATTTTTATTCAAATACATAGACTTGAAAGACTTGGTTATTTTCAAGGGCTTATTGTACAGAATGTTATATACCTTTTTGCCTTTATTCTGTTTATAGATTAACAGTGGGAATCTGTGGTTTTATTATTGCCTTAATGATAGTGATGAATACCATCTCTTTAGACACAGAAGAACACAGACACCCTGGCTGTCTGTATTGTTAGTGGATTCAAATATTTCCAAAGAGCAAATTTGATTTTCTACTAAGTAAAGGGAAAGTAGCAATGCACCTAACCATGCATTGCTACAAGTGGCAATGTCAGTGTAGCATTTCTTTTACCTGCATAAAACTGGAGAGGTCTTGAGTTTCCCTTGCGTTTAAGTAAAATCAACCTTAGGAATGTATATAGAATGGAAATTCTTTATGATTTTAGAAATAACTTATTTAAAACCTTGGTTTTAGTTAGTGGACAAACAGCCCATGCTCTACTAATACTACAGCTATACTATACTATAGGCTTGTTTGACTATGTACACTTTTTTTTATTATTATTTATTTTGGACTGTACCACGATCACATTTGTTTTGCACAATCAGACTGAAAACTCATTGCATTTATTCTACACAAAGAACAGAGTGACTGATTGTTGTGATAGTCATAAGCCTCAGCAAATGAAGACACAAAATAGGTATTACTGACATACAACATGGCTGCACCAGCATGTTTCAGAGACAGGTGAAATTATTCTAGAAGCAACATTTTGACTATGTTGGGGGTTTTTTCAGATTTTGGTTGAAAACAATTTTTATTTACTTAATAGAATTTCAAGTTCAAATTCAAGTTTCCATGAATGTTGAAAAAATAGGAACAGTCCAGTAGCTTCCTGCATGAGATTTAAAAGTGAAGCTAGAGGCCAGAAGATGCTGATTTGATGCATCTGATTAACCAACCATCAATTTATTAATTGTTCAACAAGACAGGAGAAAATGCATCAGCAGTGCCTTTGGAGAAGCAATTGTTGCAGTGTTAAAAAAAAGAAGTGCAACTAGCAGGACTTATGTTACTTTTGAAAACTCACCACATTACACTAAGAATCAATTAAACAAATGTAGCTTGTTTGAAAAAATTGTCTGGTTAAAGCCTGTTCTCTCAAAGAAGAAAACAGCAAGACAAGTTTATGGATCTAAATGGACCACTTGATTATGAAATAATGTCCTTTGGACAGATGAGACAAGAGAATGAGATGATTGGCTATAATGCATATCATACCACCTGAGTGGGTGATAATGTGGATTTGTTTTGGACCCAGAAGAACTTGGTACCTTGTGGTCATTGAGCCAAGCATGAACTTCTCTGTATGCCAAATTATGTCAGAGTTAAATGTGAAGCAATGTATCAGACATCCAACACCTGCACACATCTCTTACCAGAGAGATGATTCCAACAGGAAGCAGAATATCTACCAGAATTACCTTAAAAAAAAAAAAAGGAAATACATGTTTGGCCCATGTATTTGGGCCAAACATGTAATTGGCCCAAATGCTCATTCATTAAAAGAGCTGTGCTGAAATGACTGATGGCAAACCTCTACATACTGATGCAACTTTGTTAAAAACATGGGGTTGACATTCTTCCACAGTTAGTCTTATTGAAAACTTCAGGTTATACCTGCTAAAGGCAGTTCAACAAGCTCTTGATTCATGGGATGCACTTCCCCCCTTTTTTAAAACCGTTGCTGTATGCAGCCTTACTTGTCAGATAAGTCAGTCAAAAATATAAAGTAAATGTAATTTTGTCTAGTAAAGAGCTGTGGACAACTCAGAAAGGTGTTTGTTATATATATGTGTGTGTACATGTATCCACCAGTATTTTCAACACAAACAATTCGTATTAGTCACACCCATACTGACTTCATATGAAACTCTGCATTTTTGTGTGTGTACATTAAGCTGCGAGCTTGTCTTCTGCTGAGAGCAAAGCAGATGTCTTTACAGTTTTAGTTGTGATGGATGTCAGACAAATCCTGCATCAAGCAACACTCTTGTACAAAGTTTTTGTGATACACTGCTTTCAATAAAACAGTTATTAAATACATTAGGCTTGTCAAGTCATGTACACATCTTCCATAAAATGTGGGAAGGTGTGGGAATATTTTTTTTAAAGTCATTTCTGGGTGGAGTGGTGGACGTGATGAGGGGGCTGAGGTGACTGATCATAAGGAGTGGTCCAAACACATCAGTAGCCACTCTTAACTTTACAAGGAGCAACATGGTGTTAACATTCCTCAGCTGACCAAGGTCTCATTTCAAGAGCCAACATGTCTACTCCTGGTTATTGGCTCCTGTTATAATTACTTTGTGCGTGTGCGCATGTGAGTGTTATCTTCACCAGAGACAGCATAAGTAAATATATAATGAAGCAAACTATTAGTCACATTAAGTGACATTAATGTCCACAAATCACCCAATCAGACTTATCAATTCAATGTAATCATTTATCAACAAAGTAAATTCAATCTGAAACTCAACGTAGGTGGCTCTCAGTTTACTAACTAGCACACAGCACCAATTACCAACAAATTTCAATATAATGCACTCAGACAGATTGAAAGTCAAGCACATGTATTCAAATTTATCCTAGTTATCAAACAATGCAGTTGACTTCAGTTTATTCATCACATTTGAGGAAATCTAACAGAGTGCAAGTCACAGTCTTGCACCAATTACTTCTCCTGGATGAGCAAGAAGCAAAAGTTGGCTTTCACTTGTAGGAAACCAGTTTTAACTGTTATAAAAATAGAAAATTTCTCAATATTTTTAAGCTTTTTTAAATATATATATATTTAATAAGCATGGAAAATCTAACATTTTCTGTAAGATTTTTGGAAGAAATATCACATCTTTTATTAATTAATAAGATGAAGCAAATTTAAATATAGAATACAACAAAGCAAACAAAGAGGCAAAAATTTAATTGTAAATCACAGGATATTTATTGAATTAGAGGTAAAATAAAATAGGAGATCTTTTTCAACAGGTTATTTCTCACATGTCAAGAGAATTATGAGATCATAATTATGAGATCTAATTATGATCTCATAATTAGATCATAACTGATCTAATTATGAGTTTTGTTATAATAAGTAGGAGATTAGTAAAAATCCGGCAGCATTCACATCACTGTCGGCTCTGGACAAGAGTAGAAAGTGCTGATTGCGTCCATCATGTGGTGAAGTTTTAGTTGCTCACATCTCTTTGGCTTCGAAACACTTTTTGGCAGCACTGCTTTAATCAACCAGGAGTGATCCCTTACAGAAATAACAACAGTTGTCTCTTTTATTCCCAGCTTTGGATGTCCTGAGATTTTTAATTTTGGATTTCGAACAGGGACATTGATGCAAAAATTGCATGCTCTAAGACTAACTTCTGACAGAGCTTTACTCCATATAAACAATATAGTATAAAATGTAAAACAAGCATTTATGTGGAGTACAAACTGAGTCTTATTGACTCAGTTGTGTCCGGCCTCTTTGTTAAACAAAAGCTCTTTGTTTGTTCGGTTCTTCGGATCCCTCCACAGTAGGACTTCCACCTCCAGCCAGACTAGGTCATCCAAGACCGATCAGCCACTAAACCTTTGGCTGTTGAGGGTGTTGGATCAGATATCCTGATCCTACATATTATGTTGTTTTTAAGTTATTTAAGTGCCCAAAGGTCTGTATTATCATTATTATTATTATTATTATTCAGACATTAAGGGAGTCTGAATAAATGTTTGGGTTACTTTGCACATTTAGAATATTTTATTTAATAAAAGCAGTTTCACATTCAAAACATTGAAACGAGAAACATTTACCATGGAGACTTATGATTAACTGTGGATTGTAATAATTGAAAGAAAATAAAATGGCTAACCTTCAAGATCTCGTATTTGGGTTCTGGGCTTTAACTGGGTTTCCATTTTAATGACTGGCTGCATTTAAGGTGGCAGTTGAAATTAACTAAAAAGTTGCTTCAATACAAATGTTCAGTGAAATTATTGATCTGTGTCTTCCCAGATGTGTTTCAGATATTCTAGGAGGTATAATGCAGATATAACAGGAGGATAGGATGAAAACGATTCCTAAAGAAAGCAAATGGTTTTCTTCTGGTTGATGTTTACCTCAATTATTTTTCTACTGATTTACCACTATATTTAACACAGGCTTTACTGCCTCTCTCCTCCCACTCTATAGTCAAGTCTGTTTTAAACTACTTGGTAACTTTTTTTTGTCCACTAATTACATTCACACAAGCTTTTCATTATTTATTTTTCTTTGAAAATTTTCTTAGTTCTGAAATATGTTTTGGATTGAGAGGTAAAAAAGAAAATAAAATTTCGGTAGCTAAACATGGCAAGTCAAAAGTGGCATCTCTGATTGATTATTGCTTCAAAATCACTGTTTGCTTTAAAGAAATCACATAGCTTATTATTTTTTAGCTCATGGGTAATGTAGTTAAAATAGAATAAATATTTATGCAATGAGTTGCATGTTGACCTAAACTCTGTTTCCCTAAACATCTTCCTGTTTTTACACCAGGTTCTTCTTTATTGCTATCCTTTTTAACAAATTTGTCAGTTTCAAAATTTTGCTTTTACAGACAACATGGAAAAAACCTGAGTCTGAGTCTTGGAAAAAACCTGAGTCTAAGTCTTGGAAAAAACCTGAGTCAGGTAACTAAAGGTTTTCAGGCCTTTAGTTTTCAGTATAACGTACTGACTGCACAGTAATACTCGGTTACTTTAGACCTTTGTTCTCATTTGATGTCACAACACCTTGACCCCGGCTCTCCCATAACGGTGTCCCTCAGGGAAGAATGATTGTGTATGTGTGTGAAAGTGTCCATGTGGTTTGTGTATAAACACATTTGTGTTTCCTTAACATTTCCAAGTCCAGTGACCCGCCGGCTAACGCCTGCACCTTTGGACCTTCATTCGCTTCTGATCCTTAGTTGCATGTTAGAATTATCTTTGTTTGTAAGCTAGAAATAGGACTTTGGTTTACAAAAATATCCTTTAGTTTTGTAATAAAAGTATTAATCCTTATTTTTGTTAATTAGGGTTTGAAAAAACAACAAAGGACACAATTAATGCTTATATAATTCAGAGTAACAGCTTGGCTGCTTATTGAATAAAAGACCACCAACCAATTGGATAATTCAGTGTTCTATAGCAGAGGAGGAAGAGGTTTCTTCAAGAACATTAGTAAACAAGTAGCACAATGAGGACTAGAGAACAGTTTAAAGCAGGGTTAGCTTGCAAAATGCACAATGGCACAGCTATAAGCTTAGCATTAATCACAGAAGCAGCCAAAGGAACACAACAAACATGTATGGAAGAAGACTAACACTGCACATCACTCTAAATGATGTGCATTTAGAGTGATAAAGTTTTACCATTTCAATGGTAAAACTTGGTGGGTGCAGCACCATGCTTTGGGGATACACGTCCTCAAATGGAGAATGGAGAGTGCTATGAAACAGCAATTCAGATTAGTTTGTCATGATCTGATCAGCTGTTACTTTCATGCTCAGCAGCATCTACTAACTAGCTCACAAATTTTCAAAATGAAGGAAACTTTTAGTTTTCAGTATAACATACTGGTTTTTGTTTGGTTAGCAATGTGAGTATGCAGGAGCGGAATTGTTTTGTTTAGGTGGCATTTTTATCATGTGTTTTTCCAATGCAAAAATCTTTTAGCTTTCAAATAGCACAACTACAAACCTACCTAAACAAGGTCAGAAACCTATGACAGTCTCTATATGCATATTTAAAATCTGAAGTATCTTCAGTCATAATCATTCATAAAGGTTAAAGTTTAACAAAAGCGATTAAATTACAGTGCATCTGGAGGCCTTACAGTCCTTTGTACACAATGTATGTTTTTTGTTCACATGATCAACCAGTTGTAATCTATGTCACATGTCAGATTATGCAGTTTAATAGGAAAAGATGTTTTATATTAGCACTTTTTTTAACACTAAAGGCTTAAAAACATTTGCCTTAGAAACATATGTTGGACATATATATTTTATGTATGTTGTTATTTATAAAAACTGTGTGTGTGGGTGTGGGTGTGGGTGTGTGTGTGTGTTAGGGGTGCACAACTGCCTTTCTTTCACAACTCTTCATGCATTTATCTGGTAACCTTGAAACAGACCATCTGCAGCGGTTGTCCAGGTTGATGGCTGATGAATATTTGTTTAGGGAGCATGAATGTTGACAACAGTTAGACACACGAGAGTGAGAGGGTGAAAATGACTTGCTCTCAGAGGCCTTGACAACCTTTGCCCTCCTGGCTCTCATTTCAGGGCTTGTAATTGCCACTGACCAATAGGCTCCTGGTTGAAACTAGACCCCGTGCTGCAGCTATTAACGTCTCCCTCCAAAAGAATCTTGTTTTGATTCCTGATGCTTTTATAGGTTTTGTCTTTAAGAGACATTCCTGGTCTGCACATACCGTGCACTCCTTTCTGCCTTTATTTTCTTTCTTCCCATCTTGTGGGGCCATTATACCCCCCTCACACCCCCTTCCTGCACTCACAAACATGCACACATTGATGATTAGCCTTTGCGCATTTGTGTCTGTGTATGTGGGTGTATGTGTAGGCCTGCAGAGATGCACGCTAAGGCAAGTGACCAGCCCACCCTCCTCTGGCCCCTCCTGACAGCCAGCTACACTCTATGAACTTGGCCACCCGTCACAGCTGCGTTAAGATTGAAGGATGGGGGGCCCGTGTATCCAGCTGGGTCGGAAGACATAGGTGGGGGCAGGGCAGGTCCAGATGCAGATGGTTTAGGTCAAATAGAGATGTTTGAGGATGAAGGGGGAGGGGAATTTAAGAGATCGGGGGTACAATAACTCCAGAAGTTGCTCTTTCAACCCCTGGATAAATGCATTCTTTAGCTCCGAGTTTACATTAGTTTTTTTGTTTTTTTTTCACCGGTTTTTATAGCTGGATGTTTGTTTTTAGCTAATTTATAGCTTTGTCTTCTATTCCCTTGAGTCCAGCACAAATGTTTTGACCTGCAGTAAAATGAAAAGAATCAAATGAACATTTTTGGAAGAAATAACGTTCAGAGTTCATTCACAGCAACTAAAATTCGATACATCTCTGTGATACATTGTTTTGGTTCTTTCTATCTTTGTTGTATGAACAAAGATATTTGTATATCTTTGTTCATACAAATTCTCTGTTTGATTGGCATCATTTTTTTTCTATGTTTTTTTTTTACCTTTATGTTTTCTGTTTTGTTGTGTTTCAGAATGGCAGTGCTGGATGGACAGATGAGGCTGACAGTAACAGAGGAAGAGGAGAAGCCTCCAGGGACTTTGCTAAGGTGAGCTTGTTAAAGTCAACAAACTCTGGGCCTAAAAATGACACGGTTCACAAAATTTTGTATTAAGACATCCTTGTTTTCAGCAGCCACAAAACTTGCATTTAATTCCCTGATATGTTTCCGTGTTCTCCTGCAGCTGTATGAGCTGGACAATGATCCGAAAAGGAAGGAATTTTTGGATGATCTCTTTACCTTCATGCAGAAACGAGGTAAGAACAAAACATTAAGCAGCAACAGCAGACGGAATCAAATGTTTTGTGACAAAACTGTCGAAGACAGTGGGTGTTTATTTGGATTGGTTAACAAGGATTAAGAATTTACAAGAACCCTCGTCATTCTGAAAAAAAGAGAAGTGTCCAGCAATTTTTACAATGTTCTTTACATGAACTGCTTCTGCACAAACTATAGGACCCTTCAGATCCCCACTGATGATGCAGCAAGATTTTCATCATACAAACCTGCTGCCAAAAATGGCACTTAGCTTAAGTAATATCTCCCACAGTGAATCTCATTGTGATTACAGTGGTGCTCTGGATGTGTGTGTGGTTTATGAGATAGTTGTATTTAGTGAGTAATACATGTATCTTGCCAAAGTATTCATACTCCTTGAATCTTTTCATCTTTTGTCACATTATAACTATACATTTCAATGTATTTAATCAGAAATTAAGCTGCTAGACCTACAAAAAGGAGTGTATAATTTTCAAATGCTGCAAGTGATTGTTTTTTTTTTTAAAAAAACCTTTCCACAAAAAAATCTGAAATATTTGCTTTGCATTTGTGTTTATCCCCCTTCACTCTGATATCTATATAAAAGTAATAGTCAAAAGAGTACTTGTTTAGAAGTTGCTCTCAGATTAGATAGACTGCTGAAGATCTGACACTTTACATCTCAGCAGGACAACAACCTTAAAGATACATCCAGAACGGCAATGGAAAGGTTTAGATCAGGGGTCTTCAACTCCAGGCCTTGAGGGCTGGTATCCTGCAACTTTTAGATGTGCCTTTGCTTCAGCACACCTGAGTCAAATAATGAGGTCATTAGAAGGACTCCAGAGAACTTGACTGCATACTGAGGAGGGGATTCAGCCATTTGATTCATCTAAAACTTGCAGGACACTGTCCCTTGAGGCCTGGATTTAAAGCCCCCTGGTTTAGATCAAAGAGGATTGGTGTGTTGCAATCGCCCAGACCTAGAACCAATTGAGAATCTGTTGTAAGACTTAAAATTTATTTACGGATGCTTCTTATTCAATCTGGATGAATCGAAAGGATGGGGAGAAATGGGAAGAAATTGCAGTCTATATATGCACTAAGCTGGTAAAGATGCATCCCACAGGAACTTGAAATGTACTTGTCTGGTTTTTCTACAAATCATTGACATGGGGGAGGATAAATACAAATGCTCACCACATTTTCAAAGTTTTGTTGGTGAAACATTTTTAAAATAATGAAGAATTCTTCTATTTTTTGTAATTATACACAAACTTATGTGAATCTGGCACATTCAGTCTTAGCAAAGAAAATCAAGTATTTGTCGTTAAAGAAACAACAAAAAAGAAACAAAAAAACCCTACCAATACCTTGTGGTGTTTTTTTTGTCCATTCATGTCTACTTGTATGTTTTGGTGCTAGTGTGCTACATTTTCAAGCAGGAATGTTACATATTTCTGGGACGCCTAAATGTTGAAACATTTCAAGTTTATTTCTAAAACTTTCTACAAACATTAGTCCTCAGTTGCTCTATCCATATTTACATTTGACATAATCAATAGGATTAAACACAGTACAAAAACGTTTGGAAAAGTTGGGGCACTAAAAATGCACTAAAAATAAGATGCAAGCAAAACAATCTCTTATAGCTAATTATTACATTAGTAAATGTAATAATTTTATTGTTGGGTCTTTGGCTGATTTCCAGAACAGGCTACATATAATGATGTTCTGAAACTCAGACTAAAAACGAGCTACAGGCTGTGTAACTCATTTTTCCTTTTACAAACAAATGCCACAAAAATGTATGATTTTTGAGCTTGTCTAATGCCAAATCACCATCTACAAAACAGCGGCCTCTTCCTGATCTGGTCTTGACACCTGGAGTTCTTGTTTAGACTATAATGGATTGAGCAGAGCCAGAGAGACTAAGTTTTTCAGGTCCTTTGTGGCATCTTTGAACTCAGGACATAGTTCTCTCAATTTCTCTCAACCTGGTTAAATACTTCTACAGTCCTAAGTTTATATATAAAAACAATAAGACTTTTGAGTTTGGCTCAAACTCTGTTCAGGAGTTTGAGCCAAATTATATTTCTGGTGTGTGTTACAGAAAGCATTAGAGGAGTCGACTTGCACGGATCACGTTCCTGTGTCATCTTGTACAAGTGTTAGGTAGTGAGGGAGTGCAAGGGTCAACAGTTAGCAACAAATACTACAGCTTCTGGGGATTACCTACATTTTATTCATTTGTGGGCAAACTTCTTTTGTGATTTTATACTTTGATGATTTTTAGGTTTTCTTTCTCTAAAATGTTTTATTTGACTTTTAATCCTAATTTTTGATTGAACTCTTACTCTTCAAGTTCTGAGTTTGCATCTTTTACTTTAAAGTCTCACAAAAGAATTTGAATTTGTTTTCCTTTAGTTTTCAATTTCATCAAAAACTTGATTTACAAATCTAATTTATTAAGTAAAAAGTTTAGAATTACTATTTTATTTTGTGAGGTTCAGTAAAAGTCTTGAGACAGGAGAGACAAATGGTGAGGTGATTTTTCCCACCTTGGCAAGGGGCCTCTGAGTCTTGAAAGGAAAGCAACAGCGGAAGGAAAAATTACGAGGGATTCCCATTTCCTGCCTCTGCAGTTTAAAAACATGCCTGTGTGTGTTAATGGTTGAGGAATTTCAGCAGCTGTCCTAAATCGTGTGAGGGGGCCCATTGATGCTCTCTGGATCACAGATAAAGCAGAAGCTACTCACAAACTGCCTCTTCAACCTTAACCTTTTTGCTAACTTTTCATAATAGTTCTCATCTTCTGCTGGCAGCTTATTTTGCATTCACAGCTGAACTCAGTTGTGTTTGTTGTTTAGTAATTATTGAGCATGATCTCAGCCTTAATCAACCCAAGAACCTCATGTATATATTAATTATTTGTTGCAGGAGCAAACATTAGCTAATGGCCTGACATGTACATGTAATATAAATGAATTAGAGCTGCCCACATTGGAGGAGTCTACATAGCCCTGATAAGTTACGACGGCTGTTCATTAGATCCATTACGGTTCTCCTGTCTCGATTCTACTCTCTGTAGGGAAGGAAAAAGCCTCAATCTGCTTGTCACCATTAACCGCCTTAAGGATTTCGATTAAGCTGGAGAGGGATTGTTCTGCTTGGATAACCAGTTGCTGTGTCATCGTGGAAGGGGGGGGGTAAGAGGGGAGAAAAAGTGGGGTTGCGAATTAGGGGTGGTGTAAATTAGTCTACATGATGAAGGGGAAAAAAGACTGATGCTGCCAACTGCCTTTCAGCGCTGTCCACTTGAGATGATTAATGGCCACAGACTGTGATGGACAGAGCCAAAGAGAGAGGCTCCTGTTCATTGAAATCACCAGTCAAGAACAGAAGGGTGTGGGGAGGGAACTAAATACAACAGTTCCTCCTTTTCCTCTACCTATAAAAAAACAACAACTTTGCATGTCACCGTTTAGAAGGGCAAGTGATTTCTCCTGCTTTTTATTTATTTTTCATGTATTTATTGTATAGATTCAGTTTGAGTTTTGTAAAGCTCTGGCCTGCAGATACCAATTTAATCCATTTTTGATTTCTTCTTAAGAAATCAGAAATAGCACACTTGTCTTTCTACTGGCTGAATATATTGAAAAAAAATATGGTCTTAATTTAAATTCACAATAATAAAAGAAAAATTCTCAAAACCACCCAAAAGTTGCAGAAATGTGTCTCTTCATCACTGAAAATCAAAACGACTGAAAAATACTTCAGGTTATAAAAAAAGAGGCATCTGTCCAAATAAAATCAAACCAAAAATAATGACATAAAATGTAATTTACTAATTCACAAGATTGCCTTGACCATTTTCTACAGGATTCATTCCGAATAAATACCAGTAGTTGTTTAATAAAAACTACTGATATTAATATTTGGAATGTTTAAATTGGAAACTGATTCATTTTGTGTTTTATTGGTAAAAAGCTTATGTATTGGTTGTAATTGTAAAGTAGATAAAACAACCTTTTTTCATAATGAATCATTATTTATATTAGAACAGTCAGCAACACTGTGTGTGTGAGAGCAAGAGAGCAGTCGGCCTTACACAGCTCTGCAGCTAATGGAAGGTTTTCACTATTATTTCAGTACAAACTCAAAAGGTTACAGAGTTGGCATTTTAAATTGTCTTTATTTGTTGATTAGCACTGTTAAAGTGAGGGTCTAATATTGCTTTCTGTGAGACAAAGAGAATCAGATTCTCCAAAAGGAAAAAGGAAAAGCGATTTTGCTATAATTATTTCAGTTTCCATTTATCTGCTGACATCTCACTCCACATTGTGTCGGCCTGAATGAACAGGCAACATGCTGCTGAAGGAAATTCAGTTTCCTTTTTACGGCTTTTTACAACCGTTTTGTGTTTCCTCTGACTTCATTTTTTAAACACCTATACTGACACTGAAAATAGCTAGCTGAGTCTTCTTCCTGCAGTTACTTCTCCTGCTCTAAAGAATGTCATTGTCCTGGTAGAGCTTATGTTTGGAGAGTTCACTGATTGGAGAAGTACCAGATTTTTTTTGTTTCCAACTAGCTAATTGACAGTCTGAGCTGTTCGAGTGTAACATTGTCAGTTTCTAGTCATAGAGTGATTTTTTAAAATTAATTTTATTTGGAAAAATGCCTACATATATCATAAAGTTTTACTTTAACTGTTGGGAAATTAAATTTAGGTCAGTTTCACACTCAACATGGGTTTAAAGTTTACTCTGAGGTCAGGCCAATGTCAACTTTTAATTTAATTCACTGTCAAACTCTGAGATAATCAATACATTTTTTTAATTTAATTTCCTGTTGCATTTTCTGCAAAGGTTTACACTAAACAGGTTCAAGCAGCATCACTCTGCATATATATGTAAAAAACACTATTGGGTTAAATGGGTGAAATTAGTTAAAAAAATAAAAGACAAAACATTTGTTATTTGAGGTGCTAGGAAATCTGGGTTTGTTCAAATTTTTGAAATCTTACGCACAATTTGTATGTTTGAGCATAAGTTTTTGATTGGGCATGGAAAAGCTTTAGGGAACATGAGAAAATAGCTGGAAAAATTATGAGAGATGACAAAGATGAACAATTAAGGTTGTGAGAAATGTTGTGAAATCCCCTGCTTGCTCTGATCAAGGTTGCAAGAATGGCAAATTAAGTTTCTTGAATTAGGTCAGTCTAGAATGAAAATGGTCTGTGTTGTTTAACGTATTTTATGCAGTTTGAAAAACAAAATAAAATTCCTTAAAGACAAATAAACAAATATTCCTTTGCCAATTTTCCAATATTTAAAAGAAAATTCTTTAGTCCAGATTTAGCTTTTTTTTTTCAGCTGTGATGGGATTTGTAGTGTGGGAAAAGTGGCTTCCCAGCATGACATTAGAGGAAGTTCCCCAACTGTAACCCAGAGACCCAGAGCTCTGTCCACACCAATTACACCATGAATGGGCTCGGGGGGATCCATGTATGCATTATATTACTCCCCTGGTCAGCCTCACTCTGGTGCTTGTAACAGGCAGGCCTTCTGTACAAACACCACATCACAATGGGAACATTCGCTGGCTCTTTGATATGGCCTCATTTTCCTTTAGTTAACACCCCACAACTTCTGGAAAGTGGCAGCACCTGGTTGGGTTGACAATAAAAGCACAAGGTATTGTGAGTTTATTTTAGATGAAGTGTTGGTTTTTCATTTAAAAATGTTTTCTATTTCAGAGAGATTAATTTGATTGGTTAGAGACAGCTATTAGATGGATCCAGTACTCTTCCATAAAGATAATCCTGGTAAGCATGTTTTACTAAGAGAGAAGCAATAAAATGTAATGAAGAACGAACAATTTTTCCTTTCTTCTTGCCTTGTGACTCCAGCCCCTTCCTCTTCTACCCCCTCCGAATGCTACTTTCCTCTCTGTTTATTGTGCTACAGTTACAACCACTGAAACTTGATAACACCATGGGGATAGGGGTGGAGGGCCGCACTGTGGCCTGCTTGGTCAGGTTCAGGGGGAGTGACTGGATTAAAGGACCTCCTGTCCTACACAGCATGATTAATGATCTCTAAATAAGTGGGGTCCAGCGTTTTGATAGGGAACCCTTGATGGACAGCAGACAAGGGAGAGACCGTTGTGTGTCTTGTTTGAGTTGTGTGAAAAGAGAGAAAATGGAGAATAAGGGATGAAAAGGGCAGACATGGAAACCACAGGAGGAGACAAGGGCAGACAGGGTGCCAGGGTGACTAAGCAGAGGTTAAAGGAGACATCAGCCAGCCTGAGCAGAAACGAGGCCTTGCGCTTTCATTTCCCTTTCAAGGCACTTTGTCAGGGAGCTGAAGCCGCTTGAGCTCACCAGCCAGACAGTAAGATAGTCAGGCAAACATTAGAAAACCAGAAACTGGAGCAGAGGGGTTCGACGTTCAGGAAAGGGTGGCAACCTTAATGATACACTGACGCCAACCGCAGCTTTTTAATCATTGCTCCAAGGAAAACTCCAAAAAAGAGGCAAAACTTCTCGTTTGAACACATCCTCCCTCAGCATTTGCGATCAAACATGTTGCGGCTTCTATCTTGATATATTTGGGTCCTGACATTATCTTTAACTCTGTGGCACTCCACCCAGTGGCTGGCAAATTACAGCCCCGTCTTTGTGGAGCTTACATCTTCAGGGTTACACTCTTCCTTCAAAACAAAAGGAAATAGTAGTTTTCCTGATGGTTTTGTTTTTTTGCTTGTGTTGGGGGAGGTTAAATGGAAATCTTAAGACTTTATTTTCTGTTTCTTTCCAGCCAAGGCTGCTCTTTATGTCCTTTCCTCTGCTTCCCAGCCCCCAACCCCATGCACCTCCTTGCTATTTCCTTTTTCGTTTGGGAAGACATTTCAACATGCACAGATTGCCTCAGTGCTGTTGATCTTTAATTATGGCTGTAATGTACAAAGATTTGAGAACTTAAGCTGCGGAGCTGAAAGACTCTTAATCGCCATGCACTGCAAAAAGGAGAACCGTAAACATATTCTTGCATGCAGGAACGTCATAATAACACCTTGTTAGTTTATTGTCCTCTTTTATTCATTGTGCTGTATATTAGAAGATCTTCAAGGAATTGTGTTATTGAAGGCTTTCAGACGCTTATTTCCCCAGAACCCCCCCTCTGATCAACAAATTCCCAAACTTCTGCTATCTCTGCATGTCTTGCTTCTCCATCTGTGTCCTGTGTGTGCTCTTAAAGCAATGTTTCCTGCCCTCCACACCCCTGTGATGGATGGTATGAAATGCATTACAGCCCCCAGAGGAGTCCTGCACCAATACAATAGCCCTGAGCTCACTTCCAGTGCGGGCTCTGCAACAACGTTCCATGAGCCGCACAGACACCAAGATGTGAGTGCAAAGGGGCCTAATGGAAAACGAGGGCCCAAGTGGATGTGAAGCACAGATGCTACGATCTCTGCCAGTGACATTTATGTTGATGTGTTGTTTTTTTTTTTTTTTTTTTTTTTTTTTCATTTTGTTTAACAGTCTGTATAGTGGATATCCTGTAGTTCTGAAGTAGCCTTTAGATATTGTAGTATACAATCTGCCACAATGCATGCTTCCATGTTTCTTTGTTTTTTTGAGGTTTTATTTTAAAAAAATAAGATCTTAATATAATGATAGACTTCTCTTATACTTGCCCCTGTCCATTAAATGCCCTAAAAGACAAATGCCTAACACGGTGTCATGGATTCCTGAAGCCAAAAGTAATTTGCATTGATGTGAGTTAAATTTTCCCGGATGGCTGTGTAACCCCCCACACTCTTTCCTTTGTTTAAATATATTTGTCTTTCTCCTCGACGTATAGCTGCAGATGTCTCTCTCATATTGATCACTGCTCCAAATAAAGCTGATGGCTTTATTTGTCAATCTGGGTGGTTATTGACTGAAGCAGTTAGCTGTTTTATGAAGCTTGCTTTAAAGGACCGACATGTCTCTTTCCTACCTTGCCTTTAAAACTGAAAATAATCAGTTGGACTTGTAAACTACCACCAGCCTTGGCAAACTGTGTTAGATTCCTATACTTGTATTTTTCTGTTTGACTTCATATTTACATTTATCTTCATGTAAGATTGTTTTATTCTCTCTGGCTTTAGGTGTTTTTTTTTTTCCTTTTAATTGGAAAAAAATCTGCAGCTACTGCCAGAGTTCCTCCCATGATAATCTATTGTTATGTTGCTGTCACATAAGCATTCTCGACATTTTCTGCTCCATCATCAAAGACGGCTGTTTACAGGGTCAGGCTAAAGGGCTATTTTTCTCTCTAAATTTTCCATTGCATGTAAATATGGAGCAGAGGTCGTCTTTTATGTTTCTGAGAAACCAGGTATTTTGGAAATCTAAACTTATCCATACAAACACACCAAAACAGTGAGTGAAACACCATCATTGCTCTTTGGTTTTGTTTAAATTTGTTTTTTTTAGTTTTGCCTCGCCTGCTGAAACCTTAGGATTGCACAACATCAGGGTACCTATTTACGTCTCTCTGTTTGAGTTGAGCAAAAAAGGAATTACAAGATTATCCCTGGTTATATGTAGGAAAGATAATCTAAATAAAACCATACAGTAGAATATTTACAAAGTCTACAAATAAACACCTAATCTTTTTTCCCCCTCACCCTTTTGGAATTAAATCAGATTACAGTTTTCTAGTTTTAGTTCATGTGTGATAATCAAAAAATTATTTGTATTTGTTAAACAGCACAATATGTTTTTTTTTTTTTTTTTTTTCCTTGATTTCATTTGAGAAATTGTCGCTTTTTAATTTCAGAATTTTACACACACGTGCATACATTACATTTTGTTTGTAAACAAGTTGGGAGAGCTCACATTATGAACTCAAATTTGAAATTCACTCTTGAGTTTATGCCAAGACAAAACCTCTAAACACTCTGCTTCTTTGTGCAACATAATGGAAAGAAATCAGAGAATTATGGACTGCATCACAATAGTTGTTGAACCACACTGACCAACGCAATATCAGTGTTCAGACTTTTTTTCAAATACAAAGGACTGTTTGGATGCAATATTTGGTAGGATATCATATTTAAAGTGCCAGGCAAGCAATAGTATGTTTGGCCAATTGAATGCTCTCTGATTGCTCTTGGACATCATAGATACTGTAATTTTTATTGTCTGAGATATTAAGCTTCACAGAAAATTTTAATAATGTTGAAAGAAAAGAGGCAGGAAAATGTGTTTTAAGCACCATTAATATCTGCACTCAGAGAAGATAAGTTATTACTTCTAAAGCAAGAGAAAAAGCCAGATCACAGTTTTTATAAAGCTACAGAGACAACGACCTTGATTTCTGACGACATGTCCTGTGAAACTAAAATTTAAATGTTTGACCTTAATGACCTATGTTAGATTTGTTTGCAATTTGTTTTCAGTCTGTGTGGGTATTACTGCAGTGCAGACCAGTAGGCTTCACAAAATAGGCAAGATTGTATTGAAGCAATATCACTACTAAACACAAGCCCCAAGTTAAAGGTTGGTTGCAGTTGATAATTGTGGAAAAAAAAGAAAAACAAGTGAGGAAGAATTCTATACTAACATTAATGTAGAAAAATAGATTATTTCTGTTGGTTAACTACATTTAAAAAACACCGCAGGCAGGAGAATATTTCATAGAGGTAAGCATTATGCATTATTTGTAGGTTCCCTTTCTTCATCCAAATACAGCACCTGCAATTTGTTGCAAAATTTCTTTTAAGTGCTTCTCTGGACTTTCTTCTGAGATAATTGGTCTAATGAAAATACTCTACACCTTGTTTGTGTAGCTGTTTGTGTCTGATTACACTTTGGCCATCCTTCAGTATGTCCATCCAGCCATGCATACACCCATCCATCTCTCATTTGGCTCCATACCCTCTGCTGTTGATTGGGGTCTTGTCAGTTGATCTGCTGGGTCTCAGGGGACTGACGGGACTTGGGTTACAGTTGGAGAGGCCATCTCACTTTTCGTGCCATCCAACCTTTTCAATCCCCCTCCTCCCCCATTTCAGCAGGTGACCCGTCGTTATGACCCATGGAGAAGGAGTCATATTTCTCCCTTTCTTTCTCCTTTTTGTGCAACTAATGACATCTAGCACTATTTTAAAGTACTTGGAAAGCCTGTCAAGGTTTCACTGCTCACAGCATTAAAAAATGGAAAACAAATCTATCGTCTTTATGGGTAAGAACGATTTACTGCCAAATTGCAGCGGAAAAGCTTCTAATCATGCAATTCAGTTGCTAATGGTGTCATTGTGTGCAGCCTGACAGGCTTCCCAATGATTCGACTAGACACAGTGAGATTTGCAGCAGCTGACCTTTGTTTGGAGCCTCGCCAGTTTTTCTCTCCTTTACACCGCACAAGACAGCTCTTTTATTTACTGGCTGCTGGCTCGCTGTAATAACTCCCAGAAAGAAACTCCCTGACTCATCACTCAGTTGAACAATTCACTTTTAGATTCTTTGCCAACAGCAATTTTTAGGATTAATGTCAGCTCATTGTTAAAACTCCATTAGAGCTTTCTCATTACAAGGTTTAAGCTGTGGCATAAGAAGGCTTTGTTTGGTTCTCCTTTTCTAGACAGTGACTTAGTCAAGAAATCTGTCTGCTAATTATTCAATTCATTGATTATTCAAATAATCTAAATTAGTGCTGCACAAAGTCAATATCAAGATTGTAATAACTATATAGATTACAATTAACTAACATTTTCTGTGAAGTTTTACTTATTTAAGAGTCAATTTTGGCAACAAAAAAAAAAATCAATAAAACAGTTGCTTTTGTTTTACACAAAGGCTAAAGTTTAGAAGTGGACTTGCAATTGTGCTCTAGGTCATTCCTCTCTTGCACAAGTGAAAGAGGAATGACAAGTTTCTCCTTCAGGATTTTTTTCTGGACGACAAATTTGTGGTTTCTACAAATACAGAAAGTTGTTCATGATTTGAAGAAAAGCAATTGTAGACCACAGACACCATCATGATTCCCTGCTTGGTGTGATATTCCAAATTTGATTTTTGTCAATCCACAGAATGCGTTCCCAAAGTGGATAAAGTCACACATACTTTTCAAAGCTCTGTATCGTGACATGGAAACACTGCAGGCTGCTTGAAATCATCAATACTTTAACAACTGTCATGCTGAAACACTTCCTTGTTTAATGAAGTCATCTGAAAATCTGCGACACAATTCACAGCATAAATCACAGGTATCTCATTTGTCCACCAAAATTGAATATTTTCCACATGACTAATGAGCATGAGCATGTTTATTAACTGCAAATATGGATTTTAAGATCAATTCTTTTTTTCCTCCGCTGTGCAGAGATGAACTCTGTCGAACTCAGACATTATAAATCACTTACAAAACATTTTCTGTGGTTCATGTGTTAAAAGTCTGTCACAAACTTGTTAAAAAGCCTATGTGTGGTCCTTTATTTTCTTCACTTCTAAGTCATTTTCGCACAGCTGAATTAGTTCGCTCTAATAAACCCACACATACAAAAAGTTACACATTGATTCTGTCTCGATTAAGGAGCTCTGCAATGGAAAATGGAGCAGAGTAAAACTGTTAAGTGGAACCGTAAAGCAAGCTTTTTTTTTTGTTGCAAACATTAATACATATGCTGTTCATTTTCATAACAGTTGGCTAAGCTGGTAACTTTATTTCTAAGAATTGTGTACATTATTTTGGTGGGGTTTTTTTATGCATGTAATTCAGTTATTATTGTCCATATATACAGTCAGGAGACTCCAGTGTTGACCTTTGTTTGGAGAGATGTCAGATTTTCTTAGCTTTTTTTTTTCACACCCTGAAAGACAGCTCTTTTATTTACCGTCTGCCTGCTCAGTGTAATAACTGGCCCTCTCTTTAGTAAATACAGCTTCCTTATTGACTGTTTACCATTTTCCTCCTTAGTATTGGCCTTGTTGACACAACTTGAAGAGAAGAATCTGTTGGATTTTATTCCTGAAAGAAAGTCAGACTGGCGTTGAAATGAATGAATCTATTGATTGATAAAATAGAGAGATATTACAAAGTGCTTGGGTATAAAAAATATTTGTCTTCGTGAAGTAATCTGGCCTCTTGTTCCATTACTTCACTAATGAAGGAAACTATGCTGCTTTATAATACCTTTATAATTCACATGTATGTATGCACATAGCTATAACATTTCTGGGATTGTTAAATCTGTTTGACTTGCCTAAATGCACATAGAAGGTCATTAGTTAAGGGAGTTGCTATTTTTTTAGGGTTTATCACATTGTGGATCATATTCAACCATCAACACATTTCATCCTTTTTTTTTCTCTCGTCAGTAGTTCCTCTTTCCATTTACCCACCTTTCTCCCTATGTTAGTAAAGATTTTTTGAACATATTGACATGACAGGAGCCCTCTATCTCATACAGCCAGATCTGTGGAGATTATTGACTGGCTTATATTGAAGAATTTAAGAGAAGGCAGTCCCTTACCTTCTCTCTATGTCGCTGTGTGTGTTAACCAGCTGTAGCTTTAAATCATGCTCAGAATAGCAATGTATCTATATAGTGTTACATTACATTTAACTTCCCTTATGTGGAGGGGTGGACATCTTAACACATGATATGAATTGGGTTGTCATTCAAGTGGTAGCTGTGCCTGCACTAAAGATAGCAAATTCCATGCACTCAAAGCTTTTTTACCTTTTATGTACTCAACCGTGCATTAAAAATAAAACAAACATGCCCCCGGCATACAGCAGGGTCCTGACAATATGGTGGCCCGACATAAGAACGTATAAACTTAACAGCCGGGGTCTGCATACATAAAGTAAACTCCCAGCATGTGGAAACCAGACGCTCGTCTCTTCTGTTAGCATCTCTGTGTGAATACTTGCTAGAAATCAACCAATAATTTTGTGAATATTTTTGCCTTTTGCCTTTAATATTTAACATTTTCTCTTATTGACAGCAGAACAATGGGCTGGATATGACATTTTAAAAAAATTATGTTTGATTGCAGAGGATTTTTGAAAGGCAATAACAACTTTGTAGTTTCCCTATGTAATTCTTGTTCAGACTTGTAGGGCACAATATTTATTTCCCATGTCTTAAATAATAAATAAAAGGTAAGAAGCATGGAATAGAAAAAGCTAGCATTAAGAGCAATGATGTCAAGATAAATGTAGCAGTATTTGTACATTTTTGGTCAAAAATTAAGAATTTATTTATTTATTTATTTAGTTATGTGTCGATGAGAAAGTCAGGAGAATTGCTGATGGCAGTAATGAGGAGACTTAAGAAAACAGTTATTTTAGGTAATAGTAACAAATATTTCTGGACAATTAATTGTCCCAGAAGTTATTGCTAAGAACTATAATATTGTTGGTTTGAGAATATTTTCAAGTAATATAATACTATTGGCATAGTAATGCAAGTACACATTCTTGGCGATCAATAAACTTTAAAATCTAATCAGCATTTGACACTGGAACTGAAAAACATTTTAAGCATGCAAAATAAATAAAAAGAGCAACAAAAGTAGCAATAGACTTATGAAGTTTCTGTCAACACAAATTGTTCAACAAAAATGGCTAGTTGAGACCGAACCACCAGACTGAAGACTTTTGTTATCCAGTTTTTAGTAGAAGGAGAGAGAGAGAGAGAGAGAAAAGAGAAATATGATAAATCATGCAAATGGAAATTATTGAGCTTGTTTTAATTTATCATGCAATTAATTTATTTATTACTTATTGCAGCAGGCATAGTTAATCTAATAACCGTGAGTGTCATTTCTCCATACAACCTTGTCACCGCAATAGTTTATACTCTTTTTGGGAGCAGTGCTGTGATTGTGAAAGTCTCATTTTCTTCCACATTATCAGAGTGTGAACTTAACTGCAGTCCTGTTATGTAGCTGTTAAAAGCTTTTCCAAGGTCACCTTTTATAACATTCAAACTCTATAAGCCAGTTTACAGGTATTCACATAACAACATACCATTTGTTTCTAAAGAAAAATCTCTTCTAGCTAATTCTACACATGTAGTGGTTGGGAGCTAAAATACTCAGATAGCATTTGAGGTCAAACATTCTCTTGGCGCTCTAGTTGTTTCATAATTCTGGGGGGGAAAGTGTTTCCAACAAACAGACTGTTTGGTGAGTGAAGAGAAATGTGTCTGATTTGCTCTGACAAGAAAAAATTCTGTAACATGTAAAATACTCTTAATGGCAATAATGTAGAGTATGTTATTTCTATTACGTACTCTACATTAGCATTCATGCATGGTAGTACCATATATGGATTTATTTTCCATGGAAACCGATGTGATCTAGTCATATTTCATACTTTTAATTTGTCTCTTTTTATTCACTGGGTCCAAAATATCATGATTGTAAATGCCTTTTTAAAAGTGTATTGGGAATGTCCTGACTGTAATGTGGTTTAAAATAACAGCAGTGGCTTTAGTGGTTGTTTCTGCTGTCATACAATCAATCCCAGCGACTGACACAATTTGTATGTAAAAAAAAGTTGCAAACCTCAAAGCTTTTCTTATAAGTTAAATTTGTAAAAGAATGTGAATGTTGACATAATTACAGTTGGGCTTGATCTACTTGTTATTGTCGTGATTGGCGGTAACGAGGAAGACGAGGAGGAAGGTGTGGATGGATGGTGGGGTGTCGGTACTCTTAAAGACTCAGACGCTGCCTTGAGGCCAGGGGCTGTTTGTGTTGGTTGACACCTTCCTTACAGCCATAATCCAGTCTTTCTCCAGCTGGCTAACTACTACACCTCCCCCTTCCTTTTCCTTCATCTGTCCTACTTTTCCTTATAAAGGCAACAGGGGGACACATTTTACCACATTTTTTTCCTTTATGTCTTATCCATTTCTTTGTTTTTTTTGTAAGATTTTTGTCTTGATTATGGCATAAAAAATATTGAATCTCTCAATGAGCAGCAAGCAGCAAGGGATGATTTGTTTTGTTTTCTTCACTATTTTTTTTTTTTTTTTTGTCGCTCTTCACAGTAGATGGCAGTGAAACCTCACACCGGCCAGCACTCTCATTCAGTAAAAAATTCATTTCCTGTGTGTTGGCCGCTGTAAGGCTGTCGCCCCGTCTCATAATTATTTAAAGAATGCCCATCAAAGGAAGTCAGCAATATTTAATTTACCACCACTGGCGTCAGGGGTGCCCAATTGATTTATTATAGAGTCCATTTTAATGTGAACAGCTGTTTTCAGCTAAAAATAGGGTAAGGGTCAGATGAAATGACCTTGTTTTTGATGGGCTAACTATATAACATTTGTTTTAGTCAAACTAGCAGCTCTTTTGTTTAGTTTTCTTGTGGACTGATAATTCGCTTCATTTTCTGATTGACAGAATGGGTCTACATCTGGTTATATGTTTTACTGTGAGTTTTTCAGAGACAAATTCATTATACAATGCAGTTTGCAGGCATACATCTCAGCGTGAAGGTATTGATCATTCTCACACCCACACACTTCCAAATATGAATCCTTCAAAAGGGCTGCTGCCTACTTTCTTCCTGAAAGCCAACCTTTTGAAGATCAGCCGTGTGGCTCTGGTGCTCGCTGTGGACATTTGAGGAAGGACTTAGGGAGTGGTTCAGGGGCCCTCAGCCTCAGCACTTCCCACCAGAGCGACCTCTAACCTCTGGTGCCATTAATCACTAGGCTCCTGATGGTCCTGTCCCTGGGGGAAAATCAGTCCGGGGCAAAGGATGATGGGAGGTGAGGCCTGCAGCCAATTACAGATTGGCTCATAGCAAGCGGCTGGTCAAATCAGTGCTTCACAGAAAGATGAAGTATCCAGCAGTTTGCCTTCCAGAAGCCTCGATGATCATATTGTATCTCCGGCTTACTCAACACCATTTGGCAATAAGTTTTATGTGTGAATAAAAACAGCCATTTAGAGCAGACATGGGGCAGAGGTGGTGTGTTTTACTGATCAAAAGACATGTTTTGGGCTGCTCTAATTAGAGCTGAATGTCTCCAGGGTTTGAAACAGCAGATGTTGGACAGCAAAGCCAGGCGGTGCACTGACTCTTTCAAATAAGCGAAGTCTCTCCCTAATTGACCAAGTGTTGTGAATGTGATTTTTTTGTTCAATTATGATATTATTGTAACTGCTTTCCTCTGGGCTTTCATGTGGGGTAATCAGAATTTTAAATATGAAACTGAAACCATTTCAGACATAAAGATGCAAAAAGATGACCATATTTGCATTGCAAGCTTTGTTCTGTTTTTCATAAAATATGAAGCATTTTGAGTTTTTCTATGGCTGCAGCCACTTCATAGAATCAGATTTTGATTTGACAGCAGATGGTGACAAAGGCACAGACGTGAATTAAAAGCTAACTAACTGCTGGCCTGTCACACTGGGGCCAGCGCTCCTGTGTCTCATTTGTTGTTCTGTCATTGTTCACGAGCGGGCCAGTATGAAAACATGGCTTCCTGCTGACCTGCAATTTAATTCACACATCAATAACCCCTGGCTGATCTCTGACCTCTGTAGTTGTACTAATTGTTTAATGCAGGATTGATGTCCAACGCTGCATTAGATAACTGACAAAGCACTTGCAGCTTGAAGCTGGGTTTGTTCTGGAAATTTTGCATGTTCCCAGAAGCAAAAAGTGGTAGTTCTTTCTATTTGTGTCATCTGTCTAGCGTCTTTGGCCACGGGTTCAAAATTGTTCAAAAGAAGATGGCGTTTGATTTCTAGCTATTATTTTGTTGCTGAATTTTATCAAATTTAATTCACTAACTAATAACAAAACTATATTGACATATCCATATAAGAGCTTAAAATAATTTTAAGTTAATTTTCTTAATTAAAAACCAACTTGTTGTTACTCAACAATAAAATATTTTCTGAATATAAGCAACATCCCGTTTGATTACTATGTTTCTCTAACTATATTCCTCTGATAGTTTAATTTAAGTGGTATTTATTTGAATAAAGAAATTACCACAAACATCATATTTTATTGGAATGTAATGTGACAGGCCAACAGGAAGTAGCAGGAGAAAAAGGCATAGTTTCAAAGGATTTTAGAAATAAAAATCTGAAAAGTGTGTTGTGCTCTTGAACAACCTCCAAGACCAAAGATCACAGCAGACCAATCATGGAGAAAATTGTGAAGAAGATTATGATGTGGTTAGGGTCAATCCACCATCTGAAAATGGGGAAAAAGTAAACTTACCAAGACATGCATGCCCAGTTAAACTGACAAGCCAGGCAAGAAGAGTGTTAATCAGAGAACATGATAAAAGGTTCATGGTTTCTCTTTGCTAACATGTAGAAGAAGGTGCTTTGATCAGCTGAGAACTAATTTGAACCTTCTGGACTACACGCAAAGCATTTCATCACACATTAATGCTGCCTACCACCCTAAACAAAACATCCCCACAATAAAACATGCATTGCGATACTGCAAGAAAACTTATTAGAGGCTGCAAACGAATGAGATCGGAGTGGACATTCACCTTTTTTCCTGGACCTATGCTGCAATGGCCTAGTAAAAGTCAATAATTAATTTGGCAATAACTGAAGTCTAATCTTCATAGATGCTCTCTTTTAAATGTGACTGAGCTTCAGCATTTGTGTAGTAAAAAAATCTGCCTCTACATATGCTAACTAGAAATTAGCTTGTCTCCCAAACACTGACATTGACTAATGCATGTTCAGAGGGTTAAAATCGCTTTCCTGATCTGCACTCCACAGGACCATGTGCTCACCTTGGCCTCTTGCACATGGCTTAAAGACATGTTACTAACTTAAGAAAATGAATCAGGGCTAATCTGTATGGTCCGATCACGCTGCTATTTTATAAAGTCATTAATGAGCCCAGGTTAAGAGCAATCCAAGGAGGGGCTAAAGGATTGGTTGGCATTACCTATGAGGGCAAATCTGCACATCTCCATGCACTGGGTCGGGCACTTACACAGAGGGGTGTGGATTTACTCGGCACAATCCTCTAAATGAGCTTCATTATACCAGCCTATCCTGGAGCCCACATCTCCTCCTCCCCACTAGTTCTTAAGGATTATTAGGTTGTCACAATCCCCAGTCCCCTCCTCCCATTTAATGCTTACACTATTGCCCGTTGCACTTTGATTTGATACCGTCACATATGGGAAGTGGCCGCGTCTCCTCCCTCCTCCGCCTCCACCTCCACCTCGTTTTCCCACTGCACACGTTCCCTGCGAGCTTCACTGCAGATAAGCTGCTCACAAGATTAATGCATCTGTATCAAAAGTCTCGAGCAGCTTTGCTTTGTGTTGTTTGTGAATCCCCTTTTCCAGGTCAAGCCAGATTGCCTTAACGGAGCTAATTTGTTTTCAAGCCAATTTTAATGGATGTGAGGGCAGCCAGCTCGCCACTCTCGTCTTGCCATCATTCTAGTAGCACTTAGATCAGGATTTAGAGGTCAAAAATAATCCTAGGTGTTTTAGCATTGATTGTTTGATGAGCTAATGGCAGGATTCTTGTTCTGGCATTCTGTCTGTAGAAAAAGCCTAGATGGCTCCCAAACCAGTCACCGATCCTCAAGATATTCTAAATCACATTAATAATTGATACTGTATTGATGTACCTTGTTTATATATTTTCTGTAGGAACCCCAGTCAATCGTATTCCCATCATGGCCAAGCAGGTCCTGGATCTGTACATGCTCTACAAGCTGGTAACAGAGAAAGGCGGCCTTGTGGAGGTTATCAACAAGAAGATCTGGAGAGAAATCACCAAGGGACTCAACCTGCCTACATCCATCACCAGCGCTGCTTTCACTCTGCGCACACAGTAAGCCTTTGTCTGTTTGGAAAGGAAACAAATTACTTTCATCTGCTGGAACTAAGTTAAGAACGTCAAGCGAGTAACCTTCAAACTGGAAGCAAACACCTTTCCCATGTATGCGTGCAGTATTAAGGTGCGCTCACGTGTGACGCATGTCTTTTAGATGAGATCTCCTCCCGTTTTAATCAGTGCAGCTGTCTTTACAGACAACAAAGGGAACCATGCTTTGGCTGGGTTAATTGATGGTCGTGTGCAAAGCTAAGTAACAGCTCTGTTTACACCCTGCTGAAGTAAATGTGCGTTTGTACACACATATGGGAAAATAATCTCCTGTCTTTGTGTTTATTTGGATCTTCTTGACATTACATCACACCCAAAGCTCATTGATCTGTGTGATCTATCGATGTCATTTGGGTCAGAGTACAAAGTGACTAAGGTGGGGTTGGACTGACAGCTTACACATTTAGTCAAGACTAAACCTCCTGTTTTTAATGGACACCCATCAGTAGAAGTAACACCTCCTTATCTTCTTGCACTTTAAGAAACATGATGTATTTTTTTTTTTTTTATGTTGATAGGTTCTTATACAGTATTGCTCACCTACTTTACATGATAGAAACTGCTGCTCTTGCAGCTTATGCCCTCCTTCCTTTATGGGATGGAAAACATAATAGAGCATATATCTAGAGCTGCAGTGATGCGATCCAAGTATGTTTCCAGTTCAACCTGTCAAACATTATTGTTCCAGGTGTTGCTATAAATTCAGATGTTCTGGAAAATAAAATCACACTTCATCAGAAACAGAGCTGAGTGCATATGGGAATTAAATTAGGGAAGAAAAAAAGCTAATATAAGTTTTCAAAATTTGATAACCAAGTGTGTAAACTATGCTGGATATATTTTGGATATCTTGTTTAATTTAGATAATCAAATAAGAAGAGTAGAAAAACATGCTGATCCTCTGTGTCCAAATTAATTATCTCACCACATTATCCTGAATGTCTTTAGTCCCATCATGCTATGTAGATGCTTTTATTCAGCCAGAACAAGAAAGTTGTTTAGATTTGATGAGAAGATGGGTGTAGCTACAGTAAGATGGTTTAGATCAAAGTATTTTCACTTTTTAGAATGGAATAGTCAAAGTCCTGAGCTAAATCCACTTAGTAATCTGCTGCAAGACTTCAAAATTTATGGTTCGGTGCTTTAAATGCAAATGGGAAAGGGCAAATATTTCAATTTCTAGATGTCCAAATCTGGTAGAGAAACACTCCATAAGAATTGGCGCTGATATGTTTGAAGAAGATGACTCTATAAAACTGAATGTAAAGCATTCAGTTTTATAGAGCTGCAGTGATGCGATCCATCACTGCAGCTCATGCTAGAATGGCATTACTTCCATGCCATTCTAGCATGGAAGTAATGCTTCCATGCTAGAATGGAAGCATTACTTCTAGAATGCTTCCATTCTAGAAGTAACTGACTTATTAGACATACATTTGGAAAAGTTAATTTAAAGAAAAATGCATTATTCTCATACTGAGTAAACAAAGTTCTATGTGCTCACAAAACACATTCTTTTAAAAAAAATACATACTTGTGCTCCAAACACATTACATACGTGAGTGCATTTTTCACATGCTTGATTTTGATGGAAGGCTTTCTCTCAGTCTAACAATAACTTAGCATTTTCTTGTGAAGGTACATGAAATATCTGTACCCGTACGAGTGCGAGAGGAAAGGTCTCAGCTCCCCAGGCGAGCTGCAAGCCGCCATCGACAGTAACCGACGCGAGGGCCGTCGTCCTAGCTACAGCAGCAGCCTCTTCCGCTTCTCTCCTTCTCCAAGCACGGCTCCCCACATCCTCTCTCCTCCCAAGATGCATCTGGCAGGCCTTGGCGCCGGGACCTCAGTCGCCCTCAATGGCCTGCAGGCTTCTCCAGGACCCTCTCTGAAAAAAGGTTAGCACTTTCAACTTGCACAAAATAATGTTATTTAAGTTCTAGAACAAGACAAATTTGGTTCAACTTCTGTAATATGAATCTGGAAAACTTAAGAAAAAGGTTTGAAAGTAAAGTGCTTAAGATTTTTACACTTTAAAATACGCATGCTTCTAAACAGTTTTTAATGGTGCTGGAAGGGGAAGATGCAAATCAATTATGACTTTATAGGTTGGGTAAATTACTACTTGGGAGAGTTTAGGTGCTTTGATGTGAAAAAATGGCTAGAGTGCTCAAGTCTCTCTTGTACCAAGATGCTTATTGATAGAAAAATACTGCCCTCTATTGCTGTGTTTGATAACTGCATCTTGCCCATATAGTCCTTCACATAATTGCAAAGAACCTTGTTTCTTTTTTTATACTGGTGCATTTTTGTTAGAATTTTTGCCTTTTGAATCTTTTCACAATTGCATTGCCAAATTTGGCCATCACACCTCTGCCACCATTATGATATAAATTTTCTGTTTGGCATCATTCTCCTGTCTAGTAGCTAGATTACTGTCTAATCTCTTGATCTCTTTCTTTATACTCAGTAGAGCTCCTCAACTGTAAAACAAGCTCAGATCATGACCTCCCAATCATTGTGCTGTGTCGCTTATGTACTCTTTGATTTTTGCCAAAGGTGGTGCTTTTTGTTGTTCAACCCTTCATAAAAAGCCACACATTATTATTATGTTCCAGTTGTAAATTTTTTTTACTTTAGTTTTTACTAACTCCAATAGAGTCTTGGATGGATTTCTTTTGTTGTTGTTGTTTTTGACATTTCTCTGAGCATTTCGGAGTCTGACCCTGACGTAAATTTGTGAGAACATCTGCTCCTGAAAGGATTCTTAAGCTCACCAATCTACCAAAATGAATAAAATTCATAATGTCACTATACATTCTGTTTTAAGACAAAATATATGAACATTGTCACATTTCAGCTGTTCTATATACTGCATCACCCTGTAAACGTGTGTGTACATTTTTACTGTTTGAATACGATCTGAGCAAGTTCATGTCATCCATCCAGGTGTTTAAGAGTCCATGTGAACCTTTTCGGCCCAAGGCTACTGAGAGCCCCCTCCTATTTAATGATAAATAACATGTTTCCCACACAGGGGAGGCCATTTTATGAACTTTGAAGCTTGTGTTTCACATTAAGAGGACTCCTGCTGATAACTGTCATTATGCTGTTGTTTTATCTGATGTGGCTTAGCCTTGGTTGGAATTTGACTCTGGTGTTGACCTCTAACAGTGTCTATGGTTTGACTTGAGTAATGAGCTGTTCAAGTTCTTTACTTTAAGTGGTCATGTATGATGAGTATTTGAGCTTCTGTAATCGCTGTCGGTCTCTGTGACATAAACCAGTGCAGAATTGTCTTATATTCATAGTCTTAAAGTCTGGATTCAATGAGGTAACTGCCCATCTAAAAAGATTTAAAGCCATGATAAGCAGTATAAAAACAATAGCTAAAAATAAATAATTTGAACCATCATTTTATTCAGGATATTTATTTATTTTTTGGTAGTTTGAAACAGATCACATAGCAGCTGTTCATTTTGAATTGATTTCTGTTCCTGTTTCAGTTTTACAACACGATTGTTAAACACAGTTTTATGTACACTTGCTTTTTTTTTTTTTTTCTTTAGAAGACCTTACCCCTGCGATCATGGCCGCAAGACCTCCTCTTACGCTGTCTCTGGGTCAGCAGCAGGTGGCTGGTTTGGCGAGAGCCGCCACCCTGGAGCAGCTCAGAGAAAAACTGGAGACCAGCGGGGGAGGAGAGGGGCCAGAAAGAAAGATGGCCCGCCTGGCAGAGGAGCAGCAGCGCCTCATGCAGCAGGCTTTCCAACATAACCTGCTGGCCATGGCATCCCAGATGCCCATGAATCTGCGCTTGGGTGCCCCCACCATCACCACCAGAGGTCAGCGCTGCCAAGGTTGTGAAGAGATGAAAATATTATTTGAAATTATGTAAATACTGACTTTGTTTTTCCTGTGTTGATATAAATTAATATATATCACAATCTATCAAAAATTAGTTTGAAGGATTAATTCTTTCCTCCCTATTACACCATTTCTATCAACAATATAAAATCCATTTATTTATTGTCAATCAAAAATAATGACACATTTACTATAAATAAAATTGAAATATTCCAGGAATTAATTTACAAAATTGAGAATTATTTTTCTTTTTGATCACAGTCTACTTACTAATGATTTAATTTAAAATGGAAAAAGAGACACACAAACTGACGATGTTGATTCTACACTATGTGGTACCGATGGAAGCTAAAAGAAGAAGTTAATGGCTGGAAAATTTAATATCAAGAATATTAATTAAACTGATCAAACAACTAATAGTCATCAGTGGTTTGCTATCCTCTTATGAGATTAAAGAAACAAGCTTTAAAGCTTTGAACTTATGAACTTCTTCAATCAGAGAGAGAGAAAAACAGGAAGAATTCAGACCAATTTAGAAACAAATTTGACTTGTGAGTCAAACACCAAAATCGATATGAATAGATTGGGGAACTGAACCCTATTGGTTCAGAAGAGGTGCTTTGCTTCCTCAAAGCCAGCTTATGTTTCTGTTTCAGGGTTTCATCAGCTCTAATTTGATCTCGGATTCAGTTTTTATCCTCTGGTACTGGTAGAACTAGCTTTTGGCTATTTCTGTGATGATATTGACTATAGCAGGGGTCACCCACCATGCTATGTAAGAATTAGCATGTTGGCTACTAATGTCTACGGTGTGGGAGTGAAGGGTAGTAAAAGTATATCTAGCAAGCCAAAAATATTATTGGCATGCAGAATTTTCTTGCTGGCATTGGAAAAAAAAATCCCAACCTTCCAAGCAGTTCTTTGTGATTCCACACACTGATTTCACCAACCCAACTGCAATTGGATATGCTGTCCAGCTCCTACCAAATAAGTTAGTGAAAATAGATAGTTTACACTTGAATGACTTCCACATGTATGACAGGCAGTGACAAATTTATTTTGAGCATAAGACCTGATGGTCATTGTGACTTGACCTTAAAGGTCTGCCAGCATATTTGGAGGAAAAATGGGCAAAATTAGTTAAAAAGTTGGTTTGTTAGGCTATGCTCACACAGCAGGTAAATGTGACCCAAATGCATGTTCTTTGCCCATTTGTGACCCATATCTGACTTTTTCACGGCAGTCTGAACAACCTAATTACCATCTTTTCACCCAAAAATGTCTAATCTTTGCCATTTCCATATGTAGTACTAATTTGATTATGTATCCAGTTGATTTCAAAACATCTGCATGTCTCATTTTATCCATCTGTCATGTTATTGACATGAGACCGTCTGATTTACAGACACTGCAAACCAAGACATAAACAATGGCTGAAAATTATAATTATTAACTTACAAAAACTCTGTGTCACTGAAGCGCATCATATTCCTGGCTACACCTCCAAACAGACTTCTTTAAAGAAGTTGCAGTCAAAAGGTCGTTGCTTTAGTTGTGCTTCCTTTTTATTAGTTTCCTTCATGATGTTGTTGTGTGATGATACTGACTGTTGGCTCTCATTACTGAACAAACCTTTAAAATGAACCAAAAATGGCTCTTTCCATTATTACTTTTGTCAACAATGGGTTGTTCTGTGACATCAAAACAGCCCATTCTTCTGTGCCTGCGGGTCACGATGGAGACATAAATTGTTCACACAGAAGTGTGATTGCGGTCGCATTTAATTAGTAGAATGGAAGGTGACTGAAAAAAAAAAAAATAAAAATTTCAGCAAAACATCAGAATTGAGCATCAACACACGCAGAATGAACGAGGCTGTAGTATTTGCTACACTTCACAAAATTTGTTTAAAAAATGTTGGGATTGAAGTGATAAGCATATTCTGTGAACAGATAATGGAATAATAAGTGCTTCTATGTTTGTTTAGATGAGAAGCAGCAGGATATGTCTCTTAGCATCTCCACCAATGGGAATGCCAGCATCACTGTATCTGTGGAGGTTAATGGCACAATCTACTCAGGTGTGTATGAAAAAGAACAGAACCTTTAATTTGTACTTTTCACTCAGGCAGAGATAAAAGCAGTCTGTGGAAATTCTTGCTTTTATTCAGGAACCCTGTTTGCCCAGAAGTCCGGCGGGGCACCAGGGCCTGTTGTTGCTGCTAGTGCCGCCTCATCATCCCCTGCTGGACCCAGCTCAAGCTTTGGCTTCTCTGCTCCCCAAGCCCAGACCCTCAGCCCCACACCCTCCTCCACCTCCTCCTCCAAGGGCTCCGGCTCCGCTGAGCTGGCGCCCAGCGGTTCCCCCTAACTCGAGCTTTCCTTTGTACCCGCTCCCTAGGCCGCTGCTCCACAGCAAGGCCCCAGCATGAATATACAGTACAATGAGAAACCGATAAGAATAAGAAACTGTTGCACAACAAATACCTCAACAACCCTGTCAACCTTTTGGCTGTCCAATCATGAGCCCCAGAATATCACATAAACCCACTTCTCTGCATTAAATTCATCACATGCATAGATATACACAAATCAAAATACACAATCTACACACTCATACACTTGTTAATCCTAGTGTACATGCTAAACACAATCAGCTCAGCCAAAACCCACTGACAGGCGTATTCACAACTGAACTTGAAAAGTTTTACTTTAGGACATTTTGTTTGTTTTGTTGCCATTTTGTTGTCTTTTTGATTTTTGTTTTTTAGAATGATTTTGTTTTCAGCTTTTCTCTTTTTACATACCTCAAATCAAGTAACCTGCAGTGGTGTCTTTACCTCAGGAGCTGTAGAATATTTAACCTGAATCAACTTTATTTTTGTATTCTGTTTAAACTTGTTGCAATCAGGGGAAGTCGGGTATCTCTCACCAACACAACCTCATGTACAGCGCACTCACCTCACAGCAATAGGCCTCCAACCCAGGCCACTCAGGTCTGTAACACACTGTAGCCTCGTGTTGAACTCAGACTGGTGAATGATAAAGATGATGCTGTAGATCGGCAGATTAAATACCTCATTTCACAACTACCCTCAGTAAAAGACCTTTACAACAGTTGAAAGCACTAACCTATACAGGAGCATCTCAGTAAATTCAAGTATCTTTGAAAATGTAACTTAATTCAAGAAAGAAAATCCACCACCTCAGAGTCATGCATTTCAAGTGTTTATATCTGTTAATTTAATGATTATGGCTTTCAGCTAATGACAAAAAACATATTTCAGTTTCCTAGAAAATTTTTTTATTTCATGTACAAATATAGGCCTACTGAAAAATATGTTCACTCAATACCTAGTTGAAGCTCCTTTTGCATGAATTACTCCCATCAATGCGACCTGACAGGGAGGTGATCAGCCTGCGGCTCTGCTGGTCTCTATTATTGGCTCCGGTGTCTCATCTTTTACATAACAGCACCCCGGTGGGTCTCAGTGGAGTTTAGGTCAGGCCAGTTTGCTGGCCAGTTGAACCCAGTGATACCATGTTCATTAAGGCACATGCTGGTACTTTGAAAAGGTACCAAGTCCTGCCAAGTTAAAATTTCTTGGTAGATGGCTTGTTCATGTCCTGAATAAGTCTTTTGTGTGTCGGGGGATCCTTCAGCGCTAATCCAGGCTGCAGTCTACCTTTTGTGAAAATCCCCCAAGTTTTTAAATGGACATTTTTTCCTACCTCTGGTCTTCCCTATGCTTAAAGTTATGCTGAGATTTTGCACTGTGTTCACAGCCAGCTTCTTTATCAAGAGCTTTTACTTTCCTAGCACACTGCAAAAACACAAAACCTACTAATGGTCTAGTTTCTAGTGCAAATATATTTAGTGCATTTGAAATGAGATAAAACTAAGCTACTAGTAGTTTTTCAGCAAAATATTGGAGGTTGATTTAAGTAAATAATTCCTTTATATTCATATAAAAGTCCTGTTTTCCCTGGCAGATTATTTCACTTATAATGAGACACTTTTCCCTTGTTATAGGTGAAATAATCTACATGTAGAACTAATAATTTATTATCAGTATTAAGGATTTTCTTTTTTACTTAAAACAAGCCATGTGTCTTGATGAAAAGTTACTTTCAAGTTTGTTTTGTTTTATTCCACATGTACTAAGATATTTGCACTAGAAAGTTGACCAAAACTAATTGGTAAGATTTTGTGTTTTCACAATGCGAAACTGTCAGTAACTGTGCTGTAAGTAGTCTTCTCTGTTATTATGATTCGATAACATGAAATCTCTGCACTAAAAGCTATATTAATAGATTTTATTTGGCGTTCTAATTATCTGAGAAACTGAATTTTTGGGTTTCATCCCTGCCCTTTAACCACAATCATCAACACTAACAGAAGTAAATACTTGAAATATATTGATTCTATGTGTAAGAACTCTACATAATATAATTTTTACTTTTTTGAATTGAGGCACTGAAATAAATTAACTTTTTGAATATATTTCTATCTATTGAGATGCACTTTTAGTTCAGTTGCTCACAGGCCTGTTTTTTAACAACTTAATGCACAAAGTTTGGGGGGGAACAGCAGCTCTTGTCCACCAACAAGCCCAGTAGACCCTGAGCCCCCCGTCTCTAATCAGACCTACTGTGGCATTCCAAACCCAGCTACACGGTCCCATTTTGTCATCCCCACCCTGTATTTTAGTTTGCATCCTTCCACCTGATTGTCCAGTAGGACGGCGTCTTCATCAGTAAGTAGTTCCCAGACCTCACACTGGCCTCTCTCTTCTGGAGAGCGTCTCTCTCAGGAAGCAAAGTGACAACCGCAAGGAATCACTGATAATTTAAAGAAGATTCATTCGTGAAGAATGCACAAGACTACGTGACTGTTTCAAAAAAAAAAAAAGAAAAAGAAAATACCTCATTAGACTCTCTGAAAGCGAGAGCGACACTACATACCTCGGCTGCGAAGCCAAATCCTGCCTGAACTGAAACTGAGATGGATGTACTGACACACTGCGGGTGGGTTTTGGGGAGAAAAAAGAAATTAAGAGTTGGGAGGGGTTTGCTTTCTTTCTGCTGTATTTACTCATAGACCCTGTTTCATGCATTCTTTTTTACTGCTATTTTTTCCCAGTGGGTGGGATTTGGGGTGGGCGGAGTGGGGTGGAGGGATTTCGTCTAAGGGAAGTGATATATGCATTTTTTTTCTTTTTCAGGGAAGAGGAACAGAAATGTTCATTCCTCACTGTTGTACAGATTTGCAGGATTGTGAGATTTGATTGCGAACAGAGGAATTGCAGTTAATTCTTTCTTGGCCGTTTTGAAATGAAATGCATGTGTACAATCATGTGACCAGTGTTAGAACACATTAATTTTCTGGTTATTGCACAGCTAGATACCAAAGACTAGTCCAGCTGGTCATCCTCGTACAATCCTGGTTGCACGTGCTGAGGTGGCTCGGAAAATAGATCCGACAGTCTGTTGAACTGCAAAACAAAACCCCATCTAACCTCTTACAACCTAATCTTTGAAATATTTGTGAAAACTAATGTCAGGTGAGGTGCAAGTCCTTTCTTTCGCCACATATTATGACATGTCTTCACTTCCTGCTCACAATTTAAACTAGATTAAATCGAATCTGAACGTGTAACATGAAAGGATGGTCATACGCTGGCTGTGTAAGAGAGATTAAAGTGCTATACAGAACAAAAGCCAGATCTCATGTCACGTTGAGCTTATATAATCAGATATTTTTGGGGGCACTGAACAAACCACCTGTCTGCAAGCTCAGACAATGCCCCACAGTTTCAGTTCCTTCCAGCCAAACACACTTCCTGGTGGTTCAGACACAGATGGCATAAGATATGTTTTCCTTCAAGTTGTTTTTTTCTAAAACATTACATCAATAACGTTTAAAAATAGATTTTCCAGCTTCTCCTGTGTTGAATGTGAGGCGCAGTCTTGATGCTTGGCTGTATCTTTGCCACTAAATGTGAGATCTAGCAGCTTTTGGCCATGCTGTTCATTTTATTTGGTCAAAAACAAACTCACAAAGGAGGGAATCATAGATGCTGCCTTAATGTAGTTGTTTGTGAGATCTGGTCAGTGCAGGTTTCATGCCGGTGGGTTTATCACCTGCCGTTTGGATAGATATTTTCCATCATTCATACTGTTACCAGATGAGTTTTGATATTTATTTGTATTGTTTTATTTGTCTTGGCTGAAACTGTTTAACTAAATCATCTAAACCACATAACTGAAACATTTTTATTAAGTCCAAACTGTCAGTTTCATTAACTTAGTTTTTGGTTTGTAATGGTTGTTTGGTAGAGTAGCCTCACTGCCTTTGTATGTTTCTGTGTTTGTGTGTGGAATGTGTGGAAGCAGGTTTAGTATATTATTCAGTGAGCATTATTGTAGTAACATTAAAGAGCCTGCAGTTGACGCCAATGTTCTATCTGCTAGTTCCTAAACTGATGGTCAGCTTGTTGAAAATGGATTCAGTGTGAAACTTTTCTTGAGGCTGGCACAGTTCCAGTTTACTGGCAGTTGCCTGGCACAACCACGGTCCTGTCTGTGCTGCTTGAGGTCTGATCAGAGAGTGGGAAGTATTGAGGGTTGGTTAGTCATTTTCCCTTCTCCAGTGGGTTTAATTATGGCTTCCTGGCTGTGTGTGACGTGTTTCTCATTCAACAGCACCTCAGGACGAAGCTGCATTCATTTCGCTTCTTCAATTTTGAGTTGCTTTATGTTTTATTTCGTCACTAACTGCAATGCGACGTCTCGTCACTCAGGAAGCTGTGAAGTTGGAAGTCTGAGGAACCTTTAGGTGTCTTGATTTTGGAATAAAATACACTTTTCGAATGTTTAAGGACTGGCCTGATCTGTGTTAAACAGGTGCATATGCAAGTGGTTATCAAATACCTCATTTATCAATTTTATGTTGTTTTGGCTTGTACAATGCTCCGTATATTAATTCAACTGTGGGGTTTGTGCATATTTTTGTACTGTTATAATTATTATTATGGACATGACAATAATATTACTGATTATTATAGTTTTCTCTTTGATTAATGCAAACAAAAAATGGAACAAAACACAAGAATGCTTGTAAAAACTGGTTTGTGCTGATTGTATTTAAGAGGAGCACTTTTCCAAAGTGGTTTTCACACATTCAGTTTTGTTCATATTAGTTAATATAAAGATATGGTTCTCAGGGCTTTAAACTTGTATGTCATGATAAAGTTTTACTTTATATCGTAATTTTGTGTGTCTGTTTCATTTCTTCTGAAATCATTAGACTTGTTTCTTCTTTATAGATTATTTACATTTGCTGGTGTTAATTTCAGCTAAAGCTACATATCCATGTTTTTGTAATCGGGTGTCACGCAGAACATAGAGTCGTGGGAAAAAGAAAGTACACCCTTGTTAAATCTGGGGTTATCCATAATAAGACATAATGTAAATCTAATCTGAATATATAATCTATATCTGTATATAAATTGGATGTGTTTTGTAAAGTGCCTTGAGGTGATATTTGTTGTGAATCGGCGCTGCATAAATAAACTGAACTGAATTGAATTGTGATTAAGACTTAGTCCCGCATGCTGTGCAGTTTCGTATGGAAAAATAACAGAGGGACAGATGTTTCAAAATGTCGGTCTATTTTATAGTAAACACAGACCAATGTGTCTCGTGTCATTAATAGGAACAAGACAGCAGTAACACTTTAAAGAGAAAAGAGAAGCATGTAATTATAACAGGAAAAGCCTTCTTTCTCCATTTCACCTAAAATGAAACTCGCATTTTGTTTTTTTTGTCACTTCAGTCTTGGCACAAGCATTCTTTTGTAAACAATAATTCAGTTGTAATTTTTTGGAAATTCAGGCCCTTTAAACAAACTCTGACAGGGGAGCCACACAGGACATTTTGGCAATCAGAAGAAAAACAATTGTTCGCCGTTGTTTTCAATTTGGGTAGCCTTGAAGGTTGTTGCCAGATATACAAGGCAATACAACACCATTCATTGCAGGAAATACCTGAACTAATAGGGAATGCGGGAATGCACCTGCATTATGTACCTGCATGCAGTACTTCTATTATTTAATGCAATTGAGTTTTTGTATTAGTACACTAAGAAATTTTAAGTAGAAGGGCATATTTAAAAAAAAAAAACATTTCAGAAATCTAAAAAATGTTTACATTTATATTAGCCACCTGTCTTTCAATGCAAATTGAGCTGCAACTCTTTTGGGATATTTCTGCCACCTTTTCTTCTCTTATGTATCAGAGGCGATTCAACTCAGAACAACAAATTGTGAAGATTGTTTATTAAGAAAATATTTTAAGCAGGATTCATAAGAAACAATTATCAACAGAGTGATGATTAAATAATGAAGAAAAGTTTTATTAAAAATTCTTTCAGCCACCCTCATTACTCATCAAATGGTAGGAGAACAGAGAATATCAAGAAATGATTGAGATATAAAAAAAAATGTTGTTTTTTTTCTTTTTTGGCTTTATAAAAGAATACACTTTTTTACACTCCAACACCAAAAAATTCAACCACCTCTTTATAATAAAGACAAACTAATAAAATTGCAACATTGTTAAAAGAACACGGCGTTAGTCGAGCTATCTTACACTATGCATGAAAAATGTATTTATAAACATTTCAGAAATTATATTCTTTTCAGTTTTCTAGAAAAAGTCAATAATACAGAATGGCTTAATGTGGTGAAATTCAAAGGTCATGGTCAATGAGGTAGTTCCAGCGTAAGTGCATATGTGTCCCTGTATTTATTTATCACGCACGACATAAACATATTTGTTTGTGAATTATTAAGATCACATGCTACCACAGATAATTTCTCTTGATGATGGGGTATGTAACATTATTTGTACAATAAGAAACAAGTAATCTGTGAAAAGATCGAGCCCCTCCATCTTCTCCCAATGCTACTATTGTCGTCTGGAGAAATGCACAGCTCCCGGTCAAAAACAACCAATCAGAGTGAGGAGGAAGGTATGCCAATCATCCGCGTGTATGTGATGCACAATTTGCAAAGGATGAGGAAGCAACTTATCACTCCAGGAAAACCTTTTATACCGGTGGCCATGCTAATTAGGCTGAGCATTTGTAGAAGGCTCTGCTGACATTGAAAAGCTTTAAGACCCGCCTCCTGGTTCTGATTGGTTGTTTCTGACAGAGGAAGAGGAAATCAAATTTTACAACAATTATCTGTCATACTGTCCCAACATAGTAACAGTTTTAATAAATGTAAAAAAACATATATTTTATAAAAGTTACATATCCCAGCTTTAACATTTGGTTCTAAAAAAACAAAAAAGAAGGGATGTAATTGCAAAGCACTTTATTTTTGTGCTTTGGTCCATTTATGTATCTTTATGATGTTTAGGTGCTACTGTGCTATATCTTCAAGAAGGAAGACTACATATTTCCAACATGTCTAAATGTAAAACATTTCCAGTTGATTTCTGATTAAACATTACACAATTATTTGGAAATATGTTTAAACACTGTAAAAAAGTAACTGAAAGACACTTAAAGATGTAAGCAAAACAATATTAATGATCATTTTAATGTTGGGTTTGTGATGACTGACTACAGGCTGGAAATGAGGTTATTATAAAACTAACTAAACCTACCTATAAAACACAAAAATGGATCTTTAATACTGATGTTAAATGCTGCCTTATTTTGACTACAATGTTTCTGCTGTCGGACGGTTCAACTCAGGTGTTGATTTTTCACAGTAAAATCCTGGGAGAAACCAATGTTTGGAGCATTGTATTTGATTAAGGTTTTCCAAACAGACTTCGTCTTTACGACACGGTGACTGATACTGATACTAATAATTTATTATGGCAGTCACCTGCTTGAAATCATGTTTTTAAAACTCCTGCTCGCACCCAGGCTGCCTTTTTAACAATGCATAGCAAAACTGAGACACAAATTAATATTAACAAACAAAATGAGAGTGACAGAAGAAATCAATGCGTCATAGCTACAGATACAGCTCATTAAATTAGAATGTCATTGAAAGTTATTGAAGTAAATTCTACAACGTAAGCTCATTATAAACATTATCTAAGCATGTCTAGAAGTTGATTCTGATTGTCACTTGCAGTCAAAGCGATTTGAAAACTGAAATATGTTCTTCTTTTCAAAGAAATGTTAAGACGTTATCAATCATCACAATCAACAGTTCGAATAAATCACTTTGCATATTTAATAGAAATATATGTTTGTCTTTGTGAATTAAATTTCTGAACAAAATACACTTTAGTGGTATTCTAATTCAGCAAGGTGCTACTGTGTATTCAGCCATATTTAATTACTTTGATCAATAAGAATTTAAAAAAAAAAAAAAAACTGTCAAGAAAGAAAAATATCTGTCCACATAGACAGATTGAGATCTGGTAAATGTACATGTACATCAGTCTAATTCTATGCTTTTGGGCTCTGAGCAACATCATGCTTTATTATTTATTTTAGTTTATATTTAAAATTCTTAATTGCACTTTCTAAACCATTTGAAAGAAGGGTTGTTGTTTATTTTTATGTTTGAAGTCATCAGTTTCAGTTTCATTATTTATTTACATTCGCTGTTTCACTTCAAGTTGCACTGGCTGAACTAATGAAAGTTGCGTTGGTTTTGCATTTTTGACTAAGCTCATGAAGCTATTGGTGTAAATCAATTCAGCAATATTTTTCTATATTGGATTGGTATCGGTGATTATGTAACCTTAGATATCGTGCAACCATATTTCCAACTACTCAAACTTGTTCTACTTTAAACAATAAACATCTTGTTTTGTGCCAGGGTCAAATGATGCAAAAAAGAAAAACAGACCTTGTTTACGACTGATGAAAGATATGCCGCTTGCATGTCTGCCCAAAGTTCTGCATCATATCTCTCATACAGACAAAAGCACAATTTTAAAATATCTCTTGTGATATCTCTTATTCCCTAAAAAAAAAAATAGCATAATATATTTTAAAAGCCCACAACATTCTGCTGCTGCTGCTGTAGCATGCCACTAAATTTGTCTTGATTCATAATGCAAGTTTGCACTTCCCTCTCATAATTGCCCCAATCACAGTTTATCATGTCTGCCATCAAACGGAAACTAAGATACATTGGTGATGTTAGGTTGCAGGTAAATGTAAATTAATATTCTTTTTGTCCAACATTTCAGACTGTGTTTTGTGGCATATGGATGTTGCATAGTTCCTTTTTGTACTGAAAAAGGAAGTATGGACTTCTTATTTTATAAGGTCTATACAAGGAAGTCCAAATATGGACTTATTTTTTCAGGAAGTCCTATAAAAGGATAAAAGGTCTTTTAAAGGACCTGTAAAAGGGAGCCCTTTTACAGGTCCTTTTATAGACTTCCTGAAGCCCTTTTTCAGCTTTTAACAAATGTGCTTAGCATTGTTACATCAATAATGACCATCTTGAAATAAAGGTCCATTACACATTTTTTTAAATAATGTAAAGGAACATCTAAACATGAGAACAGTGCTGCTGCTAATGTGACCTTTGAGTCTGTTTCACATTCTTTCACCATGACTATTTTTCTTCTTTTTTGCAACAATATTTTCACTTTGGCGAGTCTGTTTGACCACACCAACCTCAAGCTCTGATGGATCTTGTTCAGGTATGTACTACTTGAACAAGGCTCAAAACTAAAACCAGACACTTTTGAAGACAGCTGCAACAAAGATCCAGACAGTTGGACCAAATGTCCAGCCTGCAGATGAAAGTCTCAGCTCGTACTCTGCCAGGACTTTTCGATAGCCCATTTCCTCAGACTCACATTTATACACTCCCTGATGTTTGGGAGTCATCCTGTCGATCAGCAGAAGACACTGGTCGTCTCCCGATTTACAGGAACTGGAGCCCTCAGGACTTTTCCAGGTATACCGGGCATGATGGGATGACATTGGACATCGCTGGAAGTAGCTGGACTCAGAGGGAACTGTGATCTTTTTCATTGAGTTGTCTACGTGTCTTTCGCTGCCTGAAAAAGAAAACCAAAAGTTCAGAATTTACTGCATCTTTGTTTCTAAAATGTGTCCTTGATTAATTTGTTATTTAACGTGGATCACAGCCCTGCTTGTGATCTAACATTCTCTTTCAGAACAGGAAGGACAAGACAATTTTACTGGCAGCTGAAAGGAAGTACGGTAATGTATTCACTTTGTTTTATCAGACTGGCGTTTTGCATATTGCCCTTTTACTTTGTCACATTACAACTTACAAGAAATTTAGCTGGAATTTTATTGGTAGATAAACACAAAGTAGCACATAATTGTGAAGTGAACTAAAAATGATGCACAGTTGATCATTTTTCCAAATAAGAAGGTGAAAAGTGTATGAAAGAATACTTTAATAAAATAAGTAATAAAGTATAGAGTATTTTTATAGGACACCAGATATGTGTAAGCAGTTGCTCTACTAAGACAAGAAAAACATTTTGGTGGTGATGAACATCCGCTGTGAAATATGGTGGTGGCAGCATCATTCTGTGTCATGATGTCTGGGTGTTGGGTGGTGTTTGCCATGGGATTTTATGCTACACAGGTTTCTGCTATTCATACTCTTTGCTTCTTTGTTTGTGGATTATAGTTGTCCTGATATCATGTTTTTGTTTTTCTTCTTTTTTCTATAGGTTATTTTCTGTTTGTGTTTGTCATGTTTTATTTAAATAACATTATTTTTGTTTCAGTTAGTCTCTTGCCTATCTAGTTCTCATGCCTTCACTTCATCAATCGTTACTAGCTGTTCCTCGGTCGTGAGAAGATAACTGGTGCCAAGTACGAAGCAATAGTGGAAGAAAAGTGTTTGGAGACTGGAGAAGAGTTTTACAATTCCACTAGAAACATAACCTACACATGCAGCCGGAATCAGAAAAGTATGGTTGAAATTAAAACATATTTATGTGCTTAGACCTAAATCTAACTAAGGATTTTTGCTAATGTCTGAACATTGGTGCTCAAAGAGATACTTTCCATTCATTTTGAAAGAGCTTATGCTCCTTTAAAAAGAAAAAAAAAGTAGGAAACTTTAGTCTGTAGATGTGCAAAGCTGGTGGAAGTAAAGGACTCGCAGCTGCAGTTGTAGTAAAATGTGGTTCTACAAAGCAGTAAGTACTGGGGTAAGTACAAATAAAAGCTACACATTTATATTTTATTTCTAAAGGAAATTAAAACCCACAATTTCATTTCCTGTCTTCTACAGATTGATGCTACTTTCTGTAAAGTCTGTACAGACAAACTGTGTATTTGATGCAGTCTGAAGATTGTTTTTGTGCATTTGTTTTTCATGATTAAAATATAACTTCTCTTTAGACACACACATAATTGTAACCTAACATACGTAAAGTAATTCTGAGAAGACTGTGGCTGCATCGTTACTGGGAAATTAGGCCACTAAAGATTGGGCTTTTTACCAGATATGAAGTGTGCTATGCCGATAAGCCCTCAGGGCGTGGTCTGTCTGTGTACAGAACCACCTATTGCAACAAAAACGCAAAAAAAAAGTTCCTTTTTTCTACTTAAGAGTTTTTTTCTCATATTTCCTTTGTTACTCCATGTTCTGGTTAACTATTTTTTTTCTGCTTTATTTTGACATTGATCTTCCTTCCTTTTGTTTTCACCACCCTTAGTTTAAACACGTCTTTGTTAATTTCCCGTCACAGCTGCTTTCTTCCAACTCTGAGACTTTGATTTCCAAATGAAAAAAAAACAGTACTTTACTTTGAAAAGAGAGTCTACTAAGCAAAAGCATCTTAGATGATCAAATTCTCTTCACAATTTGTTCAGTTTGATCCATGCACAAGCTTCTTTATGCCACAGTTATCACTGTTGCTTGTGAACTTTTTGCTCCCACATGTTTTCCTTGCATTAAACTTTCCAGTAACATGCTTGACTACAGTATTTTTCTTAACACCCAGCTTTTCAGCAATGACCTATTGTAGCCTACCCTCCAATCAAAAACCTTTGAGGATATACTAAGTAGTTTAGATGAGCCTTTGGTAAAACATCATAAAACCTCAAAATATTAAGGAGCTGCAGAACCAAAATTGAGGACAGTTTTCAGGCTGTGGGAACCAAAGTTCTTTGAAAAATAAAAAGGAAACCCAAAAAGACTTAACAGAAACCAGAAACAAACTAAATAAACCAAAACGTGGAACGAGAAGGAATAGGATCTAAGTAAGAGCAACATAAAACCAGGGATTGCATACTGATGGGCAACTTAATAAAACATTTTCATTGGATCTGATGTGTTTGGTAAGGGAAACACTGGTTTAACAAGAACAAAAAACAGAGCTAATCCAAATATTATATTATATTAAATGTCCATGCCTTGGACATTTGTAAGTAGGTCAAACAAAAGCCAGATGGAAGGCATTTTTCTGGATGCTGAAAGTTGCTGGACAGCTCTGCACACAGGAAGCTCTCTTAACACCATAAAGCAGTTAGAGGATGTGAGATAAGGTAATCTCACTCAGGACAGACAAGTTTGTATAATACACTTGAATAGTTGTAGTCTAAACGGAGACCAAACATTTGTTGCACTTCAATTTTTTTTCCACAGGAGAACAAGATGTCTATTTGGATAGTAACAGAAATGTGACGAATCCAAAGATAATAGTTCCCTTAAGACAAAGTAACAGTATTTACAAAAACAAAAACAGTAGTCATTTTGTTAAAGACAATTTGGAGGAAACTGCTTTAAAAGGTGAACAGACTTATAAAGAAAGTCTTGCACTGGTTAAAGTCAAAACCATAAGTAACAGAAACTTCATCTAATTTGCTATGTATTAGATTTGTTTTCACCTAGTTTGTTTCAGAGGAAACTGTCCAGCTGGGTAAATGACTCAAGCAAACCTGCCCAGTAAATTCCTATGATCACACTGTAGATGACCCAGTCCTGCATCTCTCTGATAACAAGCCCCCTGCCTCCCATACTGACTGGGAGGTTTCTATTACTTATTCATTTAATGAGCTACTTTCATCCTCATTCTTCAGGAAAGTTGAAGAATGACTCAGTACACATTCACAGCAGTCTTTCTTCCTCCAGGAAAATAAATATTTATTTTTGGCTCCATGCTAAAAAAGGTTCTTCTTTCAGTTTCTGATGACGATAAGGACGGCCTTACAGGCTATACAAAGGTTGGTGGACAGCTTATTATAAAGGAGGTGTTGCGTAGCTAACTGCAGAGAGCAGACTGACTGAGTTGGTAGTTATGAGAGCTAAATAAAGAAAAACAAATTCTGCTATATTATGCTAAAGTTCATTCTATGGATAGCAAGATGGCTTATTTACAATATCTACAAGTAGATATGCAAAATGTATACCAATAACAAACTGCTGTGGATTAGGAATAATGATGAAACACCTCCATGCCTGCCCTGTTGAGCCAGTAATTTATACAAAAGCATCCCTGCCTGCATGTATCCATGAACTGTACTGTATATGATCAAACTATCAGCAGGGCAATATCATGCAAAGTCATGCAGTATAAAACTTTTACAACTTATTAACTGGTTCAGTGGAAGCTTGACATTATCAACAAGTGGTGGAAGCTGCTAAGTCAAATGACACAGGTGTCAAAAAATACAGAAGCCATATTTTGGCTGATCACGTCATGAGTAAAACAGAACCCTGCATGACTTAATGTCATGTTAATTTTATTTTGGCTTGCTTTTGTTTATTGGTTAAAGAGCATTTTAACCAATAAACAAAAGTAAGCCAAAAATAAAATTAACAGATCTTTTATAGATCTTGCTATAAAAGGTAAAATTACCGATTTCTGACTGTAAAACACAAGCAGGCATATTTCTGAAAAGCTCCTTAGTTTTTTTTACATTTTGAAACAATAAACATATTTTGAATGCATTGATGTTAATGGTAGTTAACTTGGTCACCTTGAACCCAAAGCAAAGTCCTGTTTCTAGTATATACAGTACATGTACACTTGACGGTCTTGATTTTCAATAAAACACGCAAGTACACTCATAAATATGTCAGTACCTTCACCTAAGAGTGGAAGTGATGATGCTTGGTCTTCTAAGCAAATGCTATGGTTCCCGTGGACCACATCATGACGTGCACCACTGCAAAAAAGAAGGAATCTCAGTTAGTCATGCTACAGGAAGTGCTTGCCATCTTTAAAAAGGCTAATTGTATCTTAACTGCACGCCTGTCAGCTGTTGCTCTACATAAAGGCACTGCTTGTGAGCCACTGTAATGTCCTGTAATTCAAACTCTATTCAATTAAAACATACTCTATTGATCCCAAAATGGGAATTAAGTGTGGTGTAACTCATATTAATTCAAAATCGTCAAAGAGTTAATATGTTTTCCACGCTGTCCTCTGTTATTCACCCTTTGTCAGCCATTCCTTGAGCCCACAAACACGGTCAGTGGCTTTAAACTAACTCAAGGCTGTGAATAAAGTTTTATAACTCAATCATCTAACACCCCTCCCCCTTGGCTCTCCTATCCAGAGCTTGCAACTGTCACACTACATACTGTGTAGTGTGACAGTGTTGTTGTGTGGTTTCAGAGGGTCTCATGTAAAATAGAAAAAAAGGTCGGAAATGACTACATTTCCCCTTATGTGCACCACTGCAACAATGCAGCAACTTCAGTTCAGTTCAGTTTTCACTTAGCTGTTCAAAGAGTAAGCAAATGTCTGTTGCATATTTTCAATCTTAGACTAACTAACTAAATAACTAACTAACTAACTGACTGACTGACTAACTAATCTGTTTATTGTTTTTAATATGAGTCACATGCAGTCACATTTTGTGGGTAACTCCAAACTACCACATGATAAGGGAAAAAAAGCTCACAGTAGTAATATGTCAGGAATTAAATTCATGTAATAAAAACTCCTTTGATAAAGAGTTGAACAAAGATTTTGTTGAATTTAGGCTTACAATTTGTTATAGTAGTAACAAAGACTGGAAAATCATTTACTCTATCCAGTTAACTGGATCACCTTAGATTGACAGTATTTGATCTAATTAGATGACTTTGGGACGGACTGGATTTATCTGAACTGATTTTAGACACAGTTGGATTCCATTATTTATTTAATCATTAATGGACCCGTCTTCTACAGGATCTTGTAATTACATTAAAGTTAATCTCTGTTTTATAAATAACTGAAATGAATACATTCCTGTAAAAAAGTTTGTACTTTCATCTTGATATAAAACGACACTTTCACCAGCTCCACTCACACCTCCATGGGAATGATTATGTGGGGGGGAAGTGTCAAGTAGTGGGTTTTCCTCTCAAAGGTGCTGCACTGTGAAACAAAATGCTGCTGAATGATTTGTAAAACCTACCCAGTTCTGTGTTAGTCTTTTTTTGGAACTCAGGTAAACCACAATAACCAATGTGCACCCTTGATTTAATATAAAGTGGGGCATAGTTTTCAGTTCTTCCACAGATAGTTCGCAGATCCCTATAAAATATTTCTGCTTCCTACAGTTTATGGAAACATGCAGAAAGTGAGAATGTTAGGAAATGCCATGACGTATTACAGCCAGGAGAAAGAGAAGCAAGTTGTGCACCTGATTTTATCATCGTTACTGCTAGGTTCTGGTCAGAATTCAAAGCGGTCTGTAAGCAAAGCTAAGATAAACTGTAATGTTTTCTGTTACACTTCATTCTGACCAATAAGCTTCAGCATTGATACAGAGTTAAGTAGCAAAGTGGTTCGCAAAAAGACAATTGTTACAACTGGCTAGATAAGAAACATAAAATGTCATCAGATTCACCTACTTGTTACACATGTAAGCAAAATGCTGCTGAATGATTTTTATATATTTATATAATCAACACTGATATTGAAATATTATACAGTGTCAAAGAACTGCTCTACAAAGGACGTGAGCTTCTTTCAGTAGGCGCAACTTTTTTTGTAACTCATGTAGCAATTGGTCCAATTACAAAATAAGCATCCAGTGATAACGCTACAGGCTTGGACAGATCTGTGGAAATCTACACTGTTGTGTCTTTCATCACCACGGATATGTGTCACAAGGTTTAGTCATTATACAAGCAACGCTTTGTGGTAATGGACACTGACAAAGTGGAAGAACTGCTAACTGCTAGTTAGAAATCGTGTTTGGTGTTCAGCACCTTCAAATCCTGGAGTTGACTTAATTTCTTATAGTCATTTTTTTTATTTTACAGAAAATCTCATAGAATAACTCATACAAGTTTGAATTAAGGATAAAACATACAAAATAATAGCATTCAAACCCTTGATGGCACACGTGCACATAATCCTCAAGCATTCTATCTGACCTATTCCTTTTTTAAAAAATTGTGTCAACCAGATGATAATTGTGGTAATGTTGTCAAGTTAGTCTTTGGAAAAACACTTTTGTCTTTAGGTAACAAACATAGTTAAAGTTTATTAAGTGGTTTTATTGTTCTGGTAGAGAGTCTGCGATGTGTCGATAAGCCTCTGTGTTGGATTATTTTTACTCGGTGGTCGAATGAAGCCTTGAGGTCTTACCTCGTCTCAGAGGTGCATTGTTTCTTTTTCCAGCCACAGTATGGATCTCTGGACAGAACACACTCCTGACAGTTGTTTCCATACTGGCCACAGTTTCCCACGTCAATTTGGACCAGCTCAGTTTGTGAGTTCACGTACAGCTTTTTCTGCAACAAAGGTTCACACACATTTTAATTATAAAAACACTTTTTTTTCATAATTCTTTCAAACCTGTAATAATAGCTAAATCCACTAACTCATACTTTTGAGTGGGTGGATTAGTTGTGTGGGTGTTCACTTGTTACTCACAGTAGAAGGGTTAAGGACGAGGTTGAGGATGTGGGCTGAGTAGTTAAAAGGTTGATACTCAGCGATGACAAAAGAATGACTTTCCATCTGTAATGCCTTGTGAATAGCACCATTACCTGGTTAAAGGGCATGAGACAAAGGGAAGATGATGACACACACCTGCATTCACACCCAGGAGTTTTTTGTCCCCTGTGGGTGTAAATGAATCTTAACTTTTGACTTCAATGTTCTGCAACACTTCCCAGACAAGAAATTGGGAAACAATCATAGGTAAACCCACAACTACATCAAATCAATTATTTTGTAATTTGTAATAACCTAAGGCAACCAAAGTGATGGTAGGCATTAGTAATAGAAGAAACTGGACAAAATAAATTATTATACAGTCAATTGGGCTCAGATTAAAAGTACATTTTTGAAAATAGCCTGTAGCACTTTGTAAACATACTTTACATTTATTCACATTTATGTTTTTCTTTTTTTTATTGGTATGATGTAATATTTGAGCTTAAAACGTTGTGTTCTTATTAGCTGGAAATACAAATGTATGTTTCTGTGCTAAGAATAGAGTAATCTTTGTTAATACCCACATTGTGGTGATTCAGGAACCATCCTTGGTCAACTTCACAATGATGTCAAACTTTTTACAGGCATATATTTGACTGCCAAATATATCATACATCAATGATATATTTAAATGTGTATTTTTGAATAATCTGATAACAGAGCCCAAAGAAAACATACAGAGTGAGGCAAATACATGTCAGATCCTTGTCCCAAAAGAACCAGTCTGCTTTTTTAATAATTATTTAATGCTAATGTAAAGTAAGAATATTAACCAAAAATCCATAAAACTAAAATTACATAAAACAAATTGATTTGTATGTTACTAAAAATAAATGAGTACTGGAACCTCTTGCTCACAATCTATCTGTCTGTCTGTCTGTCTGTCTGTCTGTCTGCCTATCAGTCAGTCAATGATTCTAATGCTTTGCTATACTGAATTTATTGTGACAACAATAAATTAAAATTGTTAACATGTTGATAACATATTGATCACAATTAATGATAACACAATAAATGCCCACCTCTAATACAAATCAATCAAGTTTGCAGGTGAACATATAAATAACTAAGAAAAGGCTTGATACAAAATGCCATAGTCAAAAGAGACCAAAATCAATTTGTTTTATATCGCCTTGGCTCTCTGAGTTTAGCAGAGAAATGCTGGATGTAACACCATCTGAACAATCAAGCCCAGAGGTGGAAGCATCAGGCTTTGGATCGTTCAGCACAACTTCACTGCCATTCGCCCAAACATCTTACTTGAGAATCTTCTTCCCTCTGCTGATCAAAACATATTCAAAGTAGTGACCTCATGTAGTCAGATGAGGATCATGGAAAACTCTTATAGAAAATCCCAGACAGAACTGAAGCTTTAAGTGGCAAAACAGGCAAAACATTTAGAGACTTCCTAGATGGGTTTTCTAGAGGAGCCACCAATAATCCCTTCTGACAAGGAATGTACCAGGAAGCAAATGTATTTTCCCACATTTGCCCTTCTACCAATAGACGGGAGGAGCACGTGCTTATTTATCTCAGTCACATGCAAAACTATTACCATGCAATGTCTTTTTCCGGACTTTTTGTTAACACTCTTTCCTTCCCCATTATGATGAAATCACCATGGGAATAAGAGACTGACTGTTTTTTTGTTTTTTTTTACATAAATTAATCAGTAGGGAATCTAATGATTTCCCCTATGGTAAAATCAAAAGATACTAATCCCTGAGAGAGTTAGCAATATATGTTGAATTAGCTTTAGGTCCTATATTAGATCATCTCAGAAGCACAAGTTTCTCCGCTGTTTTAAAAAAAACTGATGTGTGAGCAACAAGGGGAAGAGGTCAAATATATACTTGCTAACACAATTCAAGTTATATTTAAGCTTTCAAGGCATGACCGTAAATCTAAAACTAATCAGAGAGAGTTGTACCAGTAAGCAGAAAGCTTCAAAGATGTAAGAAAAAAAATTTCAACTAAGCTAAAATTAATCAATTCTGTGAAATTAGATCAACTAATACAGCAAGCCACCCACTTAGTCATCATTTAGTTGCACCACAAGCCCACCTTAAACTTCCATTGGTCATTATTCATTCAGCTCAGCCCAATTCTCCAAAGGCTTGACTCATCTGTACTTGTTGAACTTACAAACTTACAAATATTTATCTGAATGTTCTTAAGGTTGTTTGAAAACTTCTGCTCATTTCATAACTAGTTTAAGGAACTTGTACTCACTTAGAGAAAGAAACATAACTGTGTGTTGAGTCCCTGGGGAAGCATCAACAAAGATCCGGGTGTAGTTGTGATGGTTGAAGAGAACTGGGCCCAGCTTGGGCTTCACCCACTCCTTCATCTCCGAAACCTTTTCGACTCTCCTCAGGATGTCAGTAGAAATCTTGGTGCTGTCAGAGACACACTGGAGGCACAAAGTTCATACATTAGAAAACGCCTGAATCAACTTGTTGCTAATTAAGAGGTGACTCCCTGAGGTGCTGCTAAGCTTTTTGTTTCCACAGATACAGATAGACTGATTTACAATTGAAAATACAATAACTTGTACTGAGAAGGTGTCACAGGAAAGGAAATATTCCCAGTTTAATTTGTAACTTGAAGTAATTGCAACTCAAATATAATGCAAACATGGAATAATTTCTAGAGAATAAAGGTGTATCTTAGTAAGTAAGAATATCATAAACTATTTACCTCATTTATTACAAAAAGTGATGTAATTTATTTATAGTGGCAATTTTGATAATGATGGCTTTTAGCTAATAAAAATCCAAAAATTAAGCATGCCAGAAAATTTTAACATTACAAAGCCCTACTAAAACAGGAAGCATGGAGTGCTCTAAGATTTACTGGAAGATTGTTGTGCTGACTTGGGACTTCATAAAATGGAATGAAATGCAAAATTTGCTTTCATCTGAAAAGTGAACTTTAGATCTGAGAAATAGTCAAATCATTTTTCAAGATCAGATCCTTCTGATATTGTCTGTGGTTGTTTCAAGCAATGAAACTGATGTCCTGAGCTGATATGTGGCTGATGTCCTAGATACAACTATGTGAAGGTTTTTGAAGAAGTGGCTCTAGCTGCAGTTCATACCTTAAGAATTTCCCTCAAACATTTAAAACAGGCTTCCTTTTTCAATCCTCTCAAGTCTGCAGTTATTCCTGTTGCTGCTGCACATTTTCTAACACGTTTTTCTTGTCTGTCAATATGTGTGGCAACAACATTCTGAATGACCAGCTTCTTGAGCAATGACCATCTGTAGCTTGCCCTACTTAAAGAGGGTGTCAGTGACCATCTGCTGGACAAGTGTCAAGTCAGCGGTTTTCTCTGTGATCTTGTAGGACATAAGACACTATTTTAGCATTAAAAATGCTTTTTAAACATTTTTAGACATAAATAAACACTTAAAATAAATTACTCTATATGTAATGGAGCAATTTAATTTAACTTTCAAAATAAATTAACTTTGGACATTATTCTGAGTTCTTAAGATATGTCTGCACACTAGATGGAGCATTTTCTATTACAAATTAGTTTCACTTGTTTACCTTTTTCCTGTCCTCATCGTTCTTGTCTGAATCAATAAAGGGAGATCTGGTGAAAACGTTTTCAATGTCTCCTACTGTGTAGATGCACACAGCACTCATGCCCCTGCATAAAGAAATGACAGTCAGCAGAGTTTACACAGAGACACTGCTGCAAAAAGAAGCGATTGCAGACATGAAAGTGGTTAAGAAACAATGTGAAAGTCAATTGCACAAATGGAGGAAGTGTTAGCAACGACCATGTTGACAGCTTTTCAAAAACCAAAGCACAGAGATCACATAGAGTATTCCTCTTACTTTAGCTCAGAATTTATATTGCACTTTTCGTTCTGCATGATGTGTATATGCGGCTGTGTCTTGTTTGCTCATGACTGCACATGACTCTTGCAAATGTTTATCATGCAAACAACAGCTGACAAGTCATTCTGGTTATACCACAAGTGCTACCATTTTTAAATAGTGCCAGAGAAACTCTCCAGGCAGTCCATAGATTTAACAAACAGCACACTATTTAATTTAAGTTCATGTCAAAACGTGACCAACTTAAATTTCATGTAACGTTTTATATAACTTTGATTTAAGTCAATATAACAATAAGAAAGTTTCATTTTTCAATGAGTCTTTTCTTGCACATTGACATCTTACCATTCATTTCTGAACAGTGCATAAACTCTGGTGTCCCTCCAGCGGTCTGAATGTACAGTAGCCACATCTACCAGCTCAAAGAAATGTTGTTTGTTGGCTGGGTTACCACAATAGAGCCTTGCATTCATCAGAGACGTCCAACTAAACTGCAGGTTGTTCTTGGGACCCCCCATATCAGCCTGGAAACAGCAACCAGATGAATGATCAATCATCCCAATCCAGATTTTGGTTAGCGTAAGCAGTGAATCTGATTACATTTTCTCATTCTGAGTATCTTACCATGCAAACTTGGCTGACAAAGGAGAGCCACATGTTAGTGCCTGGGCTTATGTCTTTGTTTTTCTGCTTATAGAAAGAATAAACTTTGTTCTGCAATGGCTCGTCTTCTCTTTTGCTCAGAACCAATCCCAAATAGTACTGCTCTACAGACAGAAAAAAACAAAAATTGTCAATCAGTCACCAAATTGAGAGGGTTTTAATGGGATTTTATGTGACTGCCCAACATAAAACATCAATCATAATTGTGATGTTGGAACCCATTTTTGAAAGCGATCAGATCAGACTGCATCTTCCAGCATTCATATGGTGCTGGAAGCCATCTTGCTGATGTCACAACACCTGTATAAACTCAGATGAGCTTATACAGGTGGGGCATCTGCTCAATAACTCTAATAGATTTGCACATCTACAGGCTAAATATTGTTCCAATTCTTGTGTGGAAAATAGCAATCCAGATTGGATGATGAGCATTAGTGAAAAAAAACATTTTTCAAGTTTCCCCAACTGATTCACAATTGAATTTAGGTTAGAACTTTGACTGGACCATTGCAAAACATAAATATGATTTGATCTAAATAATTCCAGGACTGGTTATAGGTTTAGGATCATTTTTCTGCTGGAGGATGAGCATCTGCCCCAGTCTCAAATCTTCTGCAGAGACCCACCCCTCCTTTATCTTTCTCCACATTTCCTGCTGTTTTCCTTCACCTTCTTGATGCTCTTTTGTTTCACTAATGTTCTCCAACAGGCCTTCATTAAACAGTTGGAGTCATACTGAGATAAAATTAAACGCCATATATACTCTGTATATTTACTAATGTTGAAAAATATGTAATGTTAAAGGACTAAATACCGTTCTCATGATTGGCTGGTCTCACTCTTTTACTTCCAAACTTGTAGATGCCAACATTCTCGTGAGCTCCAGAGGATGTAAGGTATAGATCTGTTTTTGCATCAGTTTCTGAAACAGAAAAGGCGCATATTGTAGGTCAGATTCAAATTTGAGGTACCATCTGACAAATACTATATAGATTAGAAGCACAGCGAAAGAGAATACCATTAGATCCAAGCTGAGAGAATCAAGTAATAGCACAGACATTGAAGAAATACAGTGCCTAAGGATGAGGAGAGTAAATGTACCTGTGAGAATTTAAATCTGACAGGATGTGAAAACACATAAAGCAAAAAGCAGAAACAGCTGAGCGAAACAAAAAAAGATTGTAAAAAATAAACTCACCATCAAGAGCAGATTTTTCACCTTCCTTAATGTTAAATTCCTTAATGTAGTTGATCTTACCACATGTGAGTGACCCTTGAGAATCCTATAAAAAAAGGGGAATAACAAATCAATCTTGCAACACAATGTGATTTAACAATAAATATTCTTGCATCCCTCCGCTAGTTTGAAACAAAAAACAGGAACATTTCCTTTTTTGTCTTGATGAAATTGTTTTATAATCAGTTGAGCTACTGTCTTCTTATCATAATGTGAAATACAACACAACTTGTTCTGCAAAACTATTCTTGTTAACACTTCTGCAGTTTCCTACCAGGTCACAGCAATCTGTTATCCTGCCTTTGGTCGCACAAACAAACAGTGGCTTCCCTTCTTCCCTCTGATGAACTATTGCAATTTTGCAGTCCTAGATGACAAAAGAATTTTTTTCTTTATAACTTTGGAACTGGAACCGGAATAGATTATCTTCTGTGATGCTCACATGGTCGGGGCAATCCTTCCACTGGATCTTCATGTCTTTAGGATCCTGTGAAGGACAATATGCTTCTAAATTAATCTTACTGATAGAATAGTTCTGGAACAGTTTAAATTTCTCAGTTTTATTTAGATGTAAATGTAATAACTACCTTCCCAGTGTTATTAAAGTTGTAGAAAGTCAGGTTGTTCTTTTCAACAGATGTAACATCAGCCGGCCATTCTCCCAAGAGAATCTGAACTGGCAAATTTTGTTCACGCAATGGAAACCTTTTAACTGGAGCCTCTGTAAATAAGGACAAGTTGAGGAAATATCAGCCTTGCAATAGCCTTATTGACATCTGCAACCAAAGTGATCTGCTGTTGTATATTCCATTTTGATGAAAACATGTTACAAACTTTAACAAGGAGTTATGAAACTAATCACACACCAAGCTTTAATGTAGAATAAATATGAAGAACATCTGTTAAGAATGTAAAGATTTTTATAAAAAGCAGCTACCTAATTGCTCAGATCTGCTGATGATTCTTCGCTCTGATCATACGGTTTATATATGATATATACACACATACATCATCATCACATTTGTTGCTGCACATTATAGATAGGTGTACGTCACTAAGCGTTTAAGGAATTATGGGAAATCATCTTTCACCGGAAACCATGTGATCATACCACAATCACTGGTTACTAAACATATGACACACATTTTATTTTCACAATATTATGATGTTCACTTCACATTCCCCGATTATGTTTTGGTGGAAATATCCACACCAGCCTGCACACACCATTGCTATGATGAAACATGGTGATGGCAGTATCATGCTGTATGGATGCTTTTTGTCAGTAGCGAGGCAAGCTGGTGAAAGTTGATGGAAATATGGAAGAAACTAAACAGAAGGCAGAAATCCTGTTAAGGTGGCAAAATAATTGGGACTGATGCGGTTGTTCGCCTTCCACCAAGATTATTTGAAATTTGATGTTCAAATAATCTTGGGGTCTTTTCAAAGAAAAAACGGCAGACATGATTGTGTTCAGATGAGCAAGGCTGGTTGGCACAGCTATAATTCCTGTTCTGCTTCTAATGTAGCAGAATGGTGATTACTAACACATTATATCTAATTAATTTTATTTTGTGCATAGACAAACCACGGTTTCTCCTACACATTACTGTTATGCACTATTTTGTGTTCACAACATATCCCACTAGAATATGCATAAACACATCAAAATGCTCCTCCATATTCACTTATAAGCAAGTCTTGAATTTATAATATAAACATTTTATTTGTTAAACTCAAGACGACAACTACCCTCATATCTTAATTTAGTATTTCAGAGTAGAACAACATTTAACTGAGAAAATCTACCCACTCACAAGGCACAAAGATAAACTCAAGATTAAAGTCTTTGCTCTTGAACACAGGGGATTAAGTTCAAAACTCTCTTCTGGGCTGGGACTGAAAAAACTGTTTGGCATGATACGGTAGATTTAATGGTGCCACCCATCTACAGGCAATTATCAATATAACATTGTATATTGTAGCTGTAGACTAAAAGTATATATTGGAATATGGTGCCACCATTGCTGTACTTTATACAGTAATGGTATAAAATACAGTAATCAGATTTTATATTGGATTTAAAAATGTATATAATTTGTCTTTCTTTACAGCAGGCTGGAGTAGGAACAGTAGTCTTCAAATCCTAAAGTTATGAGATAGATTCCAGCTTCCTCCTGTCAGTTGCAAGGTTTTTATAGTTCGTATCGTTCACTTTCTGACTGCAGTGAACGTCGTGCTCTCGTGTGAACGGCTGATATGAGTAGATAAACTTAGTCCATTTAAAAAAAACAAAAACAAAAACTGGAAATATGTCTTACCTTTGTATTTGAACACCATCCTCGGTGAATGTAAGTTCGCTTCGTTTAAACAATAAGCGAAAAGTAGTAGCAGTAAAGTGAACATTTTTGTCAAAGCAATTAAGTCAATGAACAGTCCAGTCCGTCCGTCGGTCACCTTCGAACTAACTGAGGTGGGAGGGGTTGTCAAAAACCCACAACTAAACTAAGCTCCAATAAGATGAGAGTTGTTTTACTCAAGATCTCAGAACAAAACCACTATCAGTTCAACTACAGTTATTTATTTTCTTACTAAACTTTGGTCATTTACAATGGAAGTAATCTTTAAGATCCTTTCCAGGACATACAAACTGTAAAGTTAAAGTTTACTGGACACTATTTTAAAACACTCTTCCCCGGATTAAAAATTGTTCAATTTCTGCCATCTAGTGGCAATTGGAAGTTTAGCAGACAGATTCTACTTATCCTTTTTTGGAATGAAACACTCATCTCAGTCTGTTTTACGCTTTAAACCACTGAGTAATTTCACTGTTTTGAACCTAAGCTGATGTGTTTATTTTTAGAGATGCTACCTACAAATTGGAACATGAAATAATTTACTGAAATAATCAATAAAGGCAACAAACTTCAGTCTAGTGAGATAAACTTCTAAACATTGAGGCCAATGACAAGAAAGTGGCTTGGATGCAGAAAAAAATAGAATTAAACATCTTGTTCCTATTTGTAAGTATTCATCATACCCTTGATTAAATAAATAAATAAATTGTGTTTCAGCTCAAAGCTGAATTTAGATTTAGACTTTGACTAAATCTAGTCAAAGTCTAGATTTAGTCTAGTATGACTAAATCTGAGTATGATAGGTAATCTATGATTTGATCTAAAGCCTTTTATTGTTTTTAACCATCTCAGGATAAATATTTTTGTTTAAACTTGATTCCAGTTTCAAATCATTTCAATCTTTCAAAAGGTATTTTTTCCAATATTACCTTTCATTTACCTTCTTAATATCTAGGTGGATAAGATATGTGTTTCACCTTGTGGATGGTGCTTAGAGCAATGTGCAGTGTCAGTTTTTCTCTCTACACAATGTTTTGGATATAGACTCTATTCTCTTTTACCCACATTTATTGTGTTTCCTATGTGGCTTTACTTATTACACTTTTTAAAAAATGACCTCAATTAAAGTCCAGATTTGTGGAGTGCACAAATAGTAGTTGTCCAGTTGACAGATGTTTCCACCTGAGCTGTGAATCTCTGCAGCTCCTCCAGAGTTAGCTTGGGCCTCTTTAATCCTCATCTGATAACTGATCTCCTTGGCAAGCCAATAATTTTAGATGGACAAACATATTTTGTTTTCCGTTGTGCCATAATTTTTCTGTTTTTAGATGATGCAGAAGCAGCTCTTTGTTAAATGTTCTAAATAGTTTCAGTTTTAGAAGATTACCTATTATAAACGTCTCCACAACTCTATTATGTTGCTCACATTACACACAAGTAGAACATGTTTACTAATTAGGTGACTTGCAATGACAATTGTTTGCATTGAGTAACATACTTAAAAATCATGTGTTCATTTTCTTCCACTTATTTATTTATTTATGTTCACTCTGTATTGCAAAAAGTCAAAAATAAAATAAAATTAGTTGTGCGGTTGTATGAGTAAGTAGTAGGCAGGTAAATTAATTTGTTCCCGTATTATGGAGGGGGAATCAATTATTTTTAAAAAGCTGAAATATTTGGTGGGTAACTTAGAAGATAAAGAGCAAGAATTTTGTGTGTGTGGTCTGATTGTGAGTCCTAAATTTCAAGATGATTGGTTATTCTTTATTCCATGGTTTTTACAAGCATTTTTTTTTCTCCTTTGAAAAGGAGAAAAGAGAAGTACGATACGAAGAAGAACTATGTTCTCATACATCTCAGGATAAATATTTTGTTTAACATAAATGCAGATTTGCAGAAGAAGAACACCACACAAGACCAGGTTTACTTATTTACCGATCATAGAGTTTTGTTGTTGTCTTTAACAGCAGATGCCAATTAAACCGATCATTAAGCGCAGTCAAAATATTGGGATCCGCGCCTCTCTGGCTGCAGTGCGCGTTCCCGACACAGAGGGAACAGGATTTCGTAGAAGAGTTGTAATATTAAAATGAAAGAAGGTGGGGCTTCTTGACGCAGGTTCCCTCAGAAGATGAAGCAGCGGCTGGATGGTTGTCAGATCGCTTTCAGATCGCTGCGCACTCGGGATGCTCCGCTCACTCTGACCCGGCTTTCCTCAGACGCTGAAGATGTCGTATTCTCTGGGAGGTACGATATGTTTTCCTTATAAGACTTTATCACGTGTTACTTTTTGTAATATCGGATTCTAAAGCATAAAAAATGAGACTATTCCAAATATCTTATCAGGCTCGTTTCCAAGTTCTTGAGTGTGAAAATGAGACGGAAAAAAATAAACTTCAATGGGTAAATAAATATAATATATAACTATGTTATTTCTTTAACATAATAGCTGTTGCAACTTCTAAATTAATCTCTCAAAGTAAATGCATGTTTTCCTTACTGACTAAATTGGAACTGCTCAGATAGAAATTACTGTAATGTTCAATGACTGGTCCTGATAGGAGTATTTTATTTGACATCACTGATTTAGAGCACAAAATTGACAAAAAATACATTTTGCAGGAGAATGAATATTAGCTTCAGTATTTCTTAGAAATATTAAAAGCAAGTACTTTTTTTTTAACTACAAAATTCATGTGTATTACAAACTCTATATCTGTATTCTGAGTGTGTGAAATCAAATTCTTTGTTTGTGCACAAATCTTGTCAGTAATGCTGACTCTGTGTCCAGCAGGAAATTGTGTTGTTTGTATGGTTGAAACTGCTTAACAAATAATTCTCTGTGGTTGTACAAGAATGTAAAGGAATATACAAGTTTATTTTTCAAAAACATGTACAATTACAACAAAAAATCAACCACTTCCACAACAGAACTGAACAAAAATATGATGTTTTTAATTATAATGTATAAAGCAGTACAACAGTAGTGAGCATCTGAGCCACCTGATGCTCAGATGCGAATGGTATTCGCAAAGATTGATACTAAACTCCAAGAATTGTAATAAACAACTAGAATTGTCTCAAAAATTTTCAAGGGGGATCTATTTGGACTCTCATGCTGGATGAGCCATCCATAATAGATTCAGGCATGAGTTCTGACTTATTCTCGTCCCGATACAGCTTTTCCCTGAGATCCTGAGAGCAGAACAATGATCAGTCAGGAGTTCAGCCTTTTACGCTTGAGGCAGAATATGACTCAGAATTCACAAGAAGTCATGGATTCTGATATGGATGTTGAGGCTGAACAAATGGTGATATACATGTTAGCCCTCAAATCCTTAACCCGTTTTCCTTTTTGGAAATTCTTAATTTGTTTTCATGAGTACTAAATTTCGCTGTTGTCACATCAACTAGAGTCATACTCTTACCATGCCATGTAAATATAATGTAGAACATAAAATACTCCATAAAGTGCATAAAAACATTGGAGGATTCAATTTTATGACTTGTGGACGGCTGAATGGGATGCTGCCTTTTAAATGTTGCATTTGTCACATACCTGTACCTCAGTCTTAATTTTATACCTTTTATGATCGTTCAAATGAAAGCACGGTATTTGTTGATAATTAGCTAATTTGGAGACATCATAAGTCTTTCTGCTTTATGGTCATTCCTGACTGTGAATGCAGATGATGCAGCTGGTTTACAAGTCATGAGAGGAGAAAAATCCTGGTGCTCTTCATAAACTCCTACATGTTTTTTGTTGTCAGATAATCTAGAAACCTTTGTGTTTTGATTATATGTCTTTCTGCTTATCACTGAAGAAAAACATGTGAAGCAAAGCACCAAAAACCAAACAAACAGGTGTACTTGTAGGACTATTGAGCACTCTAGATGCACCACTAGAAACTAAGAGCCTTCAGAAGTATTTTTTCAGGATTAATTTTATCCAGTTACTTAATCATTTATAATAAAAACAGCAAAACAAACTGAGATACTGAATATTCTATTTGCTTTTTAAGTATAAACTAAATGTAAAATCAGTTTAATTATTTTTTAAAGCAAGATTAGCATGCTTAAGTTCACATAAAGCTTTAGATAGTTTAGTTTCCCAAGGGTATGATTTCAAATTTGTACACCAATTGTATTATTTTATTATCATTCTAACAGCTAATTTAGATTCAAACTATGTTTTATTAGTGTGATTCTTCTCTTAATGGAGAGGAGCTGCCAGTTACTCTCTGTGATGGGGCTGCTGGGTCTGTGCTGGGAGAGTTGACGCTCTCTTGATGAATAGTGATCTCATCTTTATGGATGTTGATTGGTTTCATTCTCAAGAGCTTTTACGGTCTGATGCGATGATCTTTTTATAGGAGGAACACACCTCAGGTTACAACAGTTTATAGTTAATCTTTTTGTCCTCGTGGAGATGTATCTTAACTTTACTATTGACAGAGAAAACATTTAGTATTTGTTGATCTCAGAACAGTGGCTGGCTGATGTGATTTTCACAAAAATCCAATTATGGAGGATGAGTCATCTTAATACACCCCCACTGTGTGACGTTAAATAACCACAACAGCTTATGTGGCTCCAATCTCTTTTAAGTCTAAAAAAGAAATTTACAATTTCATGCTAATAGAGATGACTGTGAAAATGCGGAAAATAAAGTCAGGAATTGTAATGCAAAACACATCAATGCTATATTGGTCTTTATTCTTAGTTTTTAAATGTTTTTTTTTTTTGACACCGCATGGATGACTCAACCATGATTTTGAAAATGTAAACTGAAACTCTACAAAAAAATCAATAAATAAAAACAAAAAACAAGCACAGATGTCTTGCTAGAGTGGCCAACTATGTCATTTTAATTATTTCAACATTTCCTCTTTGATTTCATCAAGCACACAGATTGCAGACGAAACAAGATAATGGTTTTCAGCAGGATCCTCTTGCAATGAATTCATCTTCATTTGGAGTCAAACTCTGGAGACGATTTCATTTGTCAGTCTATGATAATCCTAATGCTTGTGTTTCCTTTCCTGCAGCCTGAATCGTACAAACAACCGTTAGCTTTTTATCATGGCTGAATTTTCTGTGACAATATAAGGACACAATATCAGTGAGACAGCGTGAATCCATTCTCACTTTTTAAGTTCTTTTTCTCTTTATAAGTGAGAATGCATTGCTGCATTAGTTCCTGTTTCTCTTTCTTCTTATTTATTATTCAATGTTTGTACGTTATACTGTGTTTCACTACTTCTGCTAACTTTAACCAATTGTGATAATTCATATATCAAAATGTAGCTTACTTCTACTTTTCCCCTACTTCTTATGCTTTATTCTGCTTTTTCTTGCATATTCTTCAGCAATCATTCTGCAGATTTGCATTCTCACGTCTGTTTTGCTAGGAACAATTTTTCTAGTATAAGTGTTATGTTTATTTATTAATTGGTGCCAAATAATGCTGTAATACTTTTAACTTGTTAAACTAAATAACTATTTAGCCTCCTTTATCATGCCTATTTGTGACTTTTTGTTTTCTAGTCCACCTGCAGGTTGTGCTGGCTTTGGGTCTGGCTGTGTTCTGCTACTGTCTGGTTCTTGGCTGCATCCTTTGCTGTCGCAAACAGAAAAACCTTTCCTCTGAAGACAAAGAAGCAGCTTTTCTGTCCCCTCATCCCGCTGAGAGTGTGACTGTGACATTAAGTCACTCTCCGTGTACTCAGCCTGTCAAACAGCAGTACGAAGAGCTGGATGGTAACGTGTTGGAGTGCCCTTCTTCTAAAAGTAGCTCTTCTCCATCTGACGACCTCAGCACTCTCCCATTCGACAACAGCCCTTCTAGATCAGCCGAGCTGGCGCAGTCTTCCAGAGCTACTTTCCCAATGCGGCGCCTTAGTACTTCTGCTCTGCCCTGCTCTCCCAGTAAAGCTGCTAGTCATGGCAGGGCTTCCTTGCCTTCCCTCACCAAGCTCAGCTTTGTATCCAAATCCCGCCGGGTGATAGGCAGACGCAGAACTGTTAGTGGAGAAAGTTATGCTCTCAGTGAGAGCAGTCGGCTTACAGCAGGTGCTCCCAGCGTTAACAGCCAGCAGGGGGAGCCATGTCACCCTCATTATGGCTCCAACTCCATCTCTGCCTCACCCAAACCAGCTCCTCTTCTGCACTTTTCCCTGCTCTTTAGCTCCAGCTCTGGGACCTTGGTAGTCAACATCCTGGGGCTTTCTGGAGACACTAGAAGACGCAGTGGGGTATTTGTTCGCGCCAGCCTCCCTCCACTTCACCCCTCGCTCCAGCAGACAGCCCCACGCCGGCGCAGTCTCTGCCCAGACCTCGTCAGCCAGAGCTTTGTGCTGCAGGTGGGCTCTGTGGAGGAGCTCTGCACCTGTACCCTGAGGTTGGCTGTCTACAGCAGGGACTTCTCTGGGCTAAGAGAGGCCGCTCTGGGGGAAGTGGAGTTACCCTGTGAGGAAATTGAGTGGGAGCCTGACTCCAAGACCACCTACGCCAAGCAGCTCATCCCAAGCAAAATCAAGCTGAAAAAGGTACATAGAAAAAGAGCTTTAAAAAACTGTCTTAAATGTGTGTTAAGGCAGATACCAAAATTAGAAGTTTTCTACATACTGCAAAAACACAAAATCTGAGTATTTTTGGTCTAGTTTCTGGTGGAAATCTTAGTACACTTGACATAAGATAAAACTAACTTTCAAGTAACTTTTCAGCAAGAAATTAGCTTGTTTTAAGTCAGTAATTTCTTAATGAAAACAACTGTACTTGTTCCACTGGCAGATTATTTCACTTATAATATGGGAAAGATGTCTTATTCCACAGGTAGATTATTTCAGTACTTTTTCATCAATATTGAGAAATTATTGACTTAAAATAAGCTCCTATTTCTTTTTGAAAAGTTTCTTATAAGTCAATATTGTCTTATTATAAGTGTTTTAAGTTATTTGCACTACAAACTACACAAAATATACTAAAATTTTGTGTTTTTGTTGTAATGTTTCTGAGTCCTATACTGTTACAAAAAGTTGTTTTCTCTCACAAAAGTGAAAAAAGTGCTTTGCTTATATATTGATTATGTTACACAGAGCAGATACTGCACCTCACTTTGAAAAAGTTTTCATATCTCCTGAACTGTATGATTGCAAACATCAATATATTTTACTGTTTTTTTTCTGACTGGACTTGTTTGTTATTGAGAAGTGAAAGGAAAATATGCAGCATTCAAGTTACTTGGGAAGTGGGTACTTGTCAGATCTGAAGTAACAGCTTTCTTCAGAAATTGGAATTTCAACATGGAGAGACCCATAAATATAGTTTGCAGTAGCTCTTGCAACCAAAACTTTAAGTTTTACTTTCCATAAACAAACAACACTTTTAATTTGTTCAGTTTAGAGTTGCAGTTACATGTGTGTTTTGAAACATAAACACATTTTCACTACATCTTACTACTGTTGATGCGTGGAGTGGCCATATTGAAACACAAAATCCACCTTACAAGTCGTAACTGGGGTAGTCAGAGTTGCTCCCGCTTTCTCAGTGGGAAAAACAACTTTGGAGGACATTCCAGTAAATTTTCTGACAAATCAACAAAAAGATGCTGATGCCCTCAAAAAAAATAGACTGAATGCTGAAACGAAATTAGATGCAGTTTAAGAAGGCTTTGTTTTTTTTTTCCTTTTAACATATTTCTTTTCAACTAAATTGCACAATATAAATATCACATTATTAGAAATAATCTAACAAAAATGATTTATAAAATGATTTATCATGTCCATATTTTTTATACAATAAAAAACTATAATTTTAACAGATGTATGAAAAATGTTTGTGAGCTGCTGTGTTTTCTGTTTGATTTTTGCTTTTGTTTACTTTGTGTTCCAGTGAATGCATCATGGATTCACTGAAAAAAAAAAAAGTCTTCCCAAGATCTTTGCAAAATCTTCTCAGCTGCTTTAATGGATAGGGAAAGTTTTCTCGCACCCTGTTAAATAACATATTTAATCTATGGTCACATCCAACATCTAATCAGCTATGCCATTAGCCAGTTTTCCATAGATGTTAGTCATGGGGATTTTGTTGATAGTGACTGCAGAACAAACAGGCCGAGTGAAACAAATTGGATGAGCGCCCACGCAGTGCTCTCTGTGACTCAGCGGCCATGCTGCCAAAAGGCATTAATAACAGCCTTTTGGTGGGGGGTGAGCCTGAGGCTTCAATGGACTGTATTCACTCACGAGCGCCACTGTTCTTGTTGGGAAAGCCCATTTCCTGTCCCCTTCCCCTTTATATAGTGGCCAGTTATAGATTATTGATTCCATTCCATAGCATCATCTTCCACAGTCTCAGTAAGAGCAGCAGCTGAATGTAAACAGGTGGATGTGGGCTGGCTATTGAAAAAGCAAGGTTGCTCTGCCTCCTGGAAAACAGAGAAAGAGTGATGTGTAATTTGCTCAAGGCTCTGTGGCTCCAGCTTTGATGTCTGCCCACTGAATATGAACTACTACATCACTCTTGTAATCATTGTAATGTAACCAGTGAGGTTACTGGCAATAATTCATCTACCATTTTTTGTTTTGACATTTTGTTGGAATAAAAGGTTTTGAGATCACAGGCATTTTGAGTAGAGGCCAATCAATAATTGTTTATTTCCTGTGATTGTTTGCATGCTTTCAGTTTTTAATGTGTGTCCAAAACATCCACAGCAAATGTCATGTTTATCTCAGTCAGCAGACAAAGAAAGAAAGAAAGAAAGAAAGCATTTTTTGCAAATTAAACAGTCAGTTATTTATCTAAAAAAAACACCCACTTTTATACAGGCAGATGTACTGTCCACAGATAAGAGTCACAGTTTTAGCAAAAACAACGTTTGTTCTCAACACAGCTAACAGATTATTGGAATTTATATGACAGATCATCACAATGCATTGCATAATATGAATGCAAAAGTTACTTTTGAAACTTTGCATTTTATTTATTTTTTCCATATTTAACTTACACTCTGGTAATTAAATTTCAATGCTCTAACTGCCTCCAAGAAGGCAGATAACTGTTTATTTATCTAAAAGTAGGATATGCAGTCAAATTCATTTTCAAGCAACCCACATGCTAAGGTGAGTGGATCTTCAGCAGTACAGTGTTTGCATACTATTGCCTGCATTTATTTTTGGATCATTGCTCCACTATTTCAGTGACAGCTATGTAAATGCTGTAACATGTATGTCAGAGTTTTGCAAATAGTTATCTCATGAATAAGTTGTTAGTCTCTCTGCTCTAGGCTGAAACTGGGTGTGGTGGACCATTCTGTTCTTGGAGAAACCGGTTTCAGCCAGTTCAAAGAGACCACTACTCCTTATCTTTAAATTTCTGTTTTATGACCGACCCCCACCCCGCTTTCAATAAAACCAGGCTGATGCAGGGAGGCAAGTTGGATTTGTTATGAGGCACTGCTATGACTCTCCCTCTTTACAAATGCTGAAGTGATAATACTCTCTGTTTGGTTCTTTATATGTACAGGTTAAAGTACCCTACAACGTATGTGCATGTTACAGTACTAAATGTGTAGGAGGGTGATGCTGTTAAGATCAACACACTAAGTGAATTTACATTCACAGTGAAAAGTAAGCATGCCCATGCTGAGTTAAAACTGTTATTTAAAAAGGTGCTGTTCATTTGAGTGACATTATCTGAGGTGAAATGATAGTGACAGCAGCAGTGAGCTGAAAAATACTTGTTGAATAAAATCACCAAGCAGTCAAGCAGTCCCTGTTGGGCATCAGCTCATTCATCTGACAGCAGAAAGTGACTTATTGGACTTTTCACAGTTCAAGCTGATCAGAGTTGACATAAAATCAGATGGAAATTATAGTGAGAAGTGCACATCAGTTGTTGCTTTTATCTAAAGTGACTAAGAACATAAACATCTATTGTTTTTGATGGGTAGTCAAATGAAAACAAGAAAAGTGAAAAAATGATGGCTATTAGCTTTAAGTGGCTCACAATTTAATGTAGATAAGCTTAGAATGGGAAGATTTTATTATTTATGACTTGACATAGTTATTACTTGTCGTTTATATATTTTCTGTTGTCAAAAGAATATAAAGTGCACATCTGCAGAGAAAAAATTTGTGTTCTTCCTCCCACTAGAGTCATGACATTTTTGTTTTTTTAACCTGTAGATCTTCCCCATTACTTGTCCTCAGAGTTTCAGTTCTCAGGAGACTCTGGGATGCAGAAAAAGCTCAGTCTGCGTGCCACGGACTTTGGGCCAACTGTTCATCTTGCTGCAGTACCAGACCCTGGCTCAGCGAATCAAAGTGATGGTTCGAAAGGCTGAAAATTTGGTCAAGCTGACACGAATCCCAGGCACTCCAGGTGAAGATCCACTTCACATCTAAACAAGAAAATGCATGTGTCGGGACACTTTAACTGTGCAAATATCCAAATGCTTAGGTACTTTGTAGGGAAGGTACTTTGTAGGCGTAAGTGGGTGAGGTCATCTTTTTGCAATATATTTCTAATGAAAAGTTTTCATCACTTCATTTCCCAGGTATTCCTCAACAAGCATGTTATTAATATCATGGATTTCACATTTTTAATTTACCTGTTTAATACATTTTAAGAAATAGCATGTTTTATATTACTACCCCTTTCTTCCGTGAGTGGGTCAGAAATGATCTGCATTAATTTCCTATGGAATTGAATCTTTGTTTCTTACCAGCTGTGACTGTCAGGAAAACATTTTTTGGGAACCATACACACTGAGTCCTAAGTGTTACCCCTGAATAATAATATTTTACACAGCAAGAACTCCTACATATAAGTATTATCTTTATTGTTTACCTCACAAATGTGTGTGTCAATCATGACAGTGTTATTGTCATGAATGAACCTATTAGCCTTCTTCAAAGTTAGTCAACTCTAGATATTTAACTAACTAGTTAACATTACTGCCTATACTTTATTGTGCATGTGTATTATTTGTGGGTGTGTATGTGTGTCTGACACCCTAGATAAGAAAACCAAGAGAGAAAATGTGTTGAATCAAATGCCAAACTTGTTGATCAATGTGCTCAAGGTTCTTTCTTTTATCATCTCAATAAATAAAATAAAAAATTTATAGCTATATAAATAAATGCATAAATAAATGAGCTGGAAAAGAATAGAGTTCCTTCTTCGGGTTGGGGAGGATGTCCTGCCCCAAGTGGAGGAGTTCAAATATCTTGGGATCTTGTTCATCAATGAGGGAAAAATGGAGCTGGAGATCGACAGGCAGATTGGCGTAATTTTTGAGGTGGGAAGGATTCAACATAATCTTTTCTCCCACTAATGTTTCTTTCTCAGTTTTAAGTTATTGACATTAATTCCAGTCACAAGGAACATTCACTTTAAAGCTAAATCTACCTGCATCCCTTTAGTCCGCTATAAGTTTAAAGTTGAGTTCATTCTCTTAATTGGTAAGGCTAATATTAACAATAAAATTATTCAGAATGTGTGTCAGTCTCCTGCTTAGTCCAGCTGCAGTCAGGCAGACCAGTTCCTTGTTTGGCGTTTGGCATAATTAAATCAGAAACTGATCAGCCCAGAAGTCATTTCCCCTCCTGTCTATGCCATATCTTGCTGCATCTGATTTTCTGCTGGTTAGGATTGGAGGAAGCAAGAGAATCTGTACAAAGAAAAAGTGTTTCAAAACATATGGACTAGAGCCACGGTGTTTTTCTATAATAGTAAATTTAATAAGGTTTCTTAAATGAATTATCAACAGTGATTATATATTCCAGGTGATGTTGGAGATATGCAAAAGCGGGAGCTACGAGGAAATAAACAACTTTGTTTAGATTATGTGAGTGTAGCAACGGAAGATTTCTGTAAATAAACATTCGCTGCAAATAATAAGATAAATAATTGCATTTGATTACTGTAGAAGAAAACTATAGATAGAAACAATGCAATCTAATTTATCTTTTTAAATAAGTTCTAACATTGGAAACTATATTAAAACTGTTTGTCTGCCTGAAGAAGATGCACTCCTTTGTTTTTTAGTATATGAGCAATGCAGGGCTAACAAAAAACTAACAATTTTCTTAAATCATCTCAGGAAAAGTACATCTGAAACTATAAGCACATAAAATAATTCAATTAAAAATAATTTAAGACCCATTAGAGTCTGTTGAAACACTAACAAACTTTGTACCAGGCACTTCCAATTGCAACTGAATAAGAGATAAAATGTTCTCTAAGTCTTCACATGGAAATGATGAGCCAATCAGAAGCTAATTTTTGTGACAAGTGCACAGACGAGGAAATGTACCCAATTTTGAGTTCCATTTGGAGGAACTAGCTTTTAGCTAGATCATATAATCCAGCTAATCACCTCAAACCGGCAGGTGAAAATAAAATATTTAACTCAAAGGTCAAATTACAGAGGTGTGTGTCACTAGCAAGCAAAGAAAAAAAAAAACTTTTTTTTTTTTTTAACAGATCACTATGTTGTCATCAACTTACATCAGGATGGTAAAATAATTGACACAAAGGAGACCAAAGTGGCCAGTGGACCAAACCCCATCTGGAATGCTCCCTACCTGTTTGACCTTCCTCCTGGTGACATCACCCAGCTGCCACTGGCTCTCGAATTTATCGTGATGCAGGTTTGAGTTTTAGGCAAATGAAATGTATGCTTTAAAATTACACCTTATCGATGAATGCTCGACAGTAACTGAATCTGGATTCATTGTTACAGGGCCGTCTCTACACTAAGAACAGTATTCTGGGGCGCGTACTGATTGGCGGCAATGCTTCAGATGTAGGACAGGAGCACTGGAGAGAAATCTGCGGTGCAGGACAAACAGAAACCACCCGCTGGCATGCCATCCAGTCCGATGCAGTGTAGGACTAACTATATGTAAAATGTAGGTGGAGCAGGATCACATTTATCTATGGGACTATAGAAGGTGAAACACTGATCACACTGGAGTGGTAGGAATGATGTGTAACAAGTTTGTCTAATATAGCGGTCATCACATTACTTCACTGTGATTCCTTAATATTGTAGCATTGTAACAACTTGGATGTACTGTGAAACTTATACTAATGTTGTAAAACTGTTTATTTTGTGCCAAGAAACTACAGATTTCAAAGCTTGCTGGACAAAAAGGATGTGTGCATGCGTGTATTTTACATCTTTGACAGTATGTGACTTTTTTCTTTAATTTGTAACTGTACCAATGTCCCTCTTTCACACTCTTATATCTATCATTCTGTACAGAGCTATTAAAATTGCATTGTTATGGTTGGGATGCCTGCTAATTCTTCATCTTTTTATTCTTTACCTGGGGGAAAAATAAAAAAATAAAAAAATTCTACTTTACTTGGATTCCTTAGCACACAAAGTTAGAACTGCCAGGTTGCAGACAATCCTTTTAATGTTAAAGATAAATGTTGCTTGCAGTAACACTTGAATAGGCCCACTTTGTAATAAAGTAGAGCAGCTCTAAGATCTCCAGGACATCCATAACCATTCAAACTTGGATAAATTGTGGCAAATTTGGAAAACCTTATTACATGACAACAAAATGCTAGGATTTTCATTGCACAGCTTATCAGCAACATGCTGGTCAGGAGGCTTTCTGTACAGACTACTATTCTGCACAATAATTTTAATCTGTCAGAGGACACTGCATATGAGAAGGAATAACGAACTACCACTATATCATCTGAGAAGATGTGTGCATGTACTCGGCATTTAGGAAACTTTTATTCTCCATAATCTGGAGGGATCATCCACATTTTGATTATTTTTTTAAATGGGATTGCAAGAAACCTCGTACTGTTATAGTCCTAAAAGGTTTTGATAATGGGAATAATTAAAGATACATTGTTACACAGCACATGGAAATCTCTACAAGTATCTACAGGTCAAATATTTTACATTGAAGAAAGGCTCACTGACAGCCAAAATGTCTGACATTGATTGGATTTGTTTCTTAAATATGAGCAGCAAAAAAATTACAGTAAACATAAAATAATAAATTCCCTCAAACTGAAAACCCAAGTTGGTCCCAGATTGCTTATTGCAAAGATTTTTAAAAAAATCTTAAGGAAGAACATATTTTTATATGTCAGTACTGCAGTGGGCCAACAGGTGTCAGCAGAACCACCTCTCTATCCCTTTGGAGATGCAATGGAATAGAGATGATGCTCGGTTCTTTTTAATGAAATCTGTTATCTCAAAGTTTGTGACCAAATGACAGCTGTTGAAAAACTTAGGAAATAATTTGGATTTACAATATTAGATGATTGCTAAAGAGGTAAATTTGAAAGCAGTGGACATTTTCTCTAAATATACTTTCTGCATGTCAAGAAGTGTTCAAACATCTTGTTATTATCTAGGTTAGTATGGTGGTGTTTAATTTTGCATTTTCACAAGTTGAAATTAAATAAATATAATTTACAACAAAGCAAAAGTAACAAATTACTAATTTATTGTCATTTCATTTAAACTCATTGTCCACTTTATTAGGTACACCTTGCTAATACTAGGTTGGACCCTTCAGAACTTCCTTCATTATTCCTGCCAGAGATTTAACAAGGAGTCAGAAACATGTTTTAGAAAGTTCATATTTACATGACCGTATCATACAGTTGCTGCAGATTTGTGGGCTGCACATCCATCGTGTACATGTCCTGTTACATTACATCCCTGTATTCGTGTCTTCAAATCTCCATATCCAATTAAATTACTTCATTTATCTCAAAGGGAAATTCAATTTTGTCATAACTCATATCATCCAAGTAGATTTAAAAATTAGCTGTTTATGGTGATTCTATGAGGAGAAAGAATCTTGGGTGGCGGTCAGTATAGCAACAAATCTGAATAAGCCTCTGACTGAAGAAGATGACAATGCTAACAACTCAATATTTGGTCAGCTGAGATAATATTCCACAGTAACATGTTCTGGATGACACTGTAAGTTATTGGCAAACATTGCTAATCCATCTCATTTGCTTTTGGGATACTAATCAGCTGTTCTTTGTTGTAAAAACAATGCATTATTGCCACTGGCACACATTTTAAAAACTGTCTAAAAGCATAAAAATAAGAGAAAAAACCTTCCAGCTGCACAACATCCAAAACCAGAGGAAACATTGTCCAAACATTCAATGCTTCAACCAAAAAAAACAACAACTAAGAGATGTAGTCTACAAAAGTAAACAATCAGAACTTACTTAACAGAGCTACTTCAGGCTGCCAACTCGAGTGGTGCAATTTAATTTAATAACTGATGAAACCATATTTAGTTATATCAAACATGTTCTCACTAATGAGCGCCTCCCTATCCATGGATCATTACACATAATTGCTGTGGTCTTGGCATGAGGCTGTAAAGCATTTGATACAAGCGTTCCTCCCTGTTTTGACTCCTCAGATGTTCCCACTCTTCTGTGGGAGACAAACTAAATGAGATGTTGCTGATGCCTCTGCAGTCTTTTGTCTGTGTGGCCCAGCAGTGGGGCTGCTGCTACAATCATTTCAGATCACCCCATCATTTTCTCTGAGGATGAACATTAAAGCTTCTCACTGAAAACAGCAAAGAAAAGAACATGAAAGCTTTCTTATTAAAAATGTCATGTTGCACATCCTTTAGCAGTTGTTTTGTGTACCTAAATGAAAGCCACAAATATCATAAATCAAAAATGAAAAAGTTATTCTGTCCCTCAGAAGTTCTGTCTTGAGATAAAAAAACACACCCACACACACACAAAAAAGGTAATTTAGAAAAAGGCCTGGAGGTTACATTTACTCTGTTGGACTCAAGAAAATAAACAACATCCAACATCCAGCTATGTCAGGTTCAAATCACAAGAGCAGTCTGTATCTCAGGCCACGTCATCCACATTAGCTATATTGATCCACAACTTGTTTATCATCTAACTGAACTCCAAGTATTTACTCATTAATTCAAAATGCACAACATGGTAGGAAAAAAAATTATAATTTGGTGAAAGATTGTGCCAAGAATGGGAAAACTATCACTATTTTTGAACATTCATTGTTTGCAAATCTGCAGTTTCACAGCTTAAATAACATGTCTACTCTATACTGCAGGTCATATAAGTGACTCACTCCTTCGTTTCATTTCTTTTTAGATAGCCTGACATTTTCTGACTGTCAGTGGACACCTGCTTTCATCTGAAGAGACAGCAGGGTCTTTCTATTCAAGAGAGGGGGGAACATGATGTTCTCTGTTGTAATGCACAAAATTGCATGTCAGACTTCTCCCAACAGTCTTAAGTATTTTTTGAGTGTTTTTGTTTCACTGCCATGAGAAAAAGACAAGACATAAAAATGTGTCTGGAAGTTTGTCCAAACTAAACTAAATCCTGGCCATTTGATTTTATTTACATTTTGTCACATTAAACCCAAAACTTAAACATTTTTCTGAGGTTTTATGTGATAGTCCAACAAAAATAATCATCTGACAACAGTAGAATCTATTTGCTTACAGCCCTCCTTGATCTAAACCAGTTGTTCTCAAAGTCAGGTGCCAGGAACCAATTTGGGGTCACAAATATCTCAGCATAGGGTCATAAGATTTTCGTCAGAAATGAACCCAAATACCAAAAATGAAAATGAGAAATGTATTCCTACATTTAGAAATGTTGTAAAAGATTAAAAAAAAAAAAAAAAAAAACAGCACTTGAAAATAAATCAAATCAAACATTGTGGATATGGTCCAGTTTTTAAAGTCTCCAACTGTTTTCTTTACTCCCCACCAATGAGTTTAACTGCATCCATCTTCCTTTAATGGAACAGTATTATGAAAAACGTACCTTTATGAGCTTTACATTATGTTATAATGTTGTCCCCTCATTTAAAAAAAAACACCTGGAGTGTTGCGTTGATTCTTTCATGCATGTTTGAGAAATCCTTTACCTGATGTGGCAGCCATTAAGCTGTACAAAACGTCTGGGAGGACCTAACAGGCCTTTGATGGTGCAGCTCCTCCTCTGAGCTGCAGTTTCCAAGCTTCCCCATCAAGTTTACATGTCATCATATTCTCCCACCTGATCTCTGAAGCTCCATCAGAATTGGAGTGGACATTTCTGCTGCTTCTCTGATCAATGCTGTCCATATCACCCAGCCTGTTCAGGTCAACAGCAGCTGTGATAGCTTTGCAGAGTTTAGAGATGTGCAAAGTCAATTTGTTACCTCTTTCTTTATAGGAATGACAGATTTAAGACAATTGAGTACAAATAAGCAATCTTCTAATTTGTGTCAGTTTACCACCTAAAAGTCCAATAAAGCATGAACATTTCTGGTTGCAGCATGTGAAAAAGTTCAAGGGGAAAGCTTTGGAAAGCAATAGTTTCTGCCTCGCATAAAGATGCAGCCATTTCTGTCTAGTAAAGCAAATTTAATTAAAAGTGAGCATATCAGTTTAATTTAATCTCTAATTCAGAGACTCTGTGGTCTGTCAACAATTTGCTCTGAAGCAGCAACTACATTGATACATGTTTTTTAGTTGAGAAAATGGTGAGAAAAGCAGAGGTTTTGGAAGCAACATTGATTTTTTGACATACAATTTTGTATCATTGGGTTAAAATTCTTATTGACTTTACAGAGGAATCCTCAGAGGTTCTCCAAAAGGAGGATCAGATAAAATATACCTGTTCAGAGGCTGTCGCCCATAAAGCTTATCTGTTGTCTGTGAGAGCTGCTTGTTTTATTACAGTTCCATTATGGTTGGCCCATTTCTGGTAATTTATTTCTTAAAAAGTATCTTTTAATCAATGTATTTGTTTCACTTATTGTTTTTGCTATAATGACATAATCGAAATGTTACTAACACTTAGGCACTCTGTATGCGCATAAATACTTTCTGAATTGTTTCCATAAATATTTACGTTTATCCTAAAAGCTGAAAAGGCAAATATTTTATTCAAAACTAACATTAATCTTTGATTCAGTATTTACTCATACTGCATTTGAATGCTGACATCTAGTGGATATCAAAGATATAGCATCTATGGACCAAAACTGAGGTCATATTCAAAAATCTGATTATGCATCAGAATCTTGTTAGTCAGATTAAAAGTAGCTTTTAAAAACAGTAGCCTTTATTTATGTAACAAATACACTTTTTAGCCCACATTTCTCTGTATTTGTGTGTAATTACTCCATAGAATGTGTTTTACTTAGTGAAGTGAGTTACCATAAGCTTTTAAATAACGCTTTACTTTATTGAATATGACTGTACTTGAGATGTATGACTTTGTCGTTAAGTTAGAGATTGCATCAGCTTGAATCAAAATTGGCTACATCTGTGTGTATGCGTCTTTGTGTAAAAGTTTTTAGACAGAGGAAACTGCTAATAGGCATTTCCAGGTGAGTAACTAATTATTCACATTTGTTCACTTTTGATTTAAAAGACATAGGCACATATGCATCACTGTGCCCCCTGCTTTCAGTAGCAGGGGATTTTACTATCGTATTTTTGCTGAAGTCTTGTTGAGATGTTTGAGTGTGTGTGAGTGATTAACTTCACAGTCAGACTCCACATCTGTAGACCACAGCAGACTTAAAGAGGTTCAGAAAACCACAAGCAAAATCAGTCTTCCTTCTTCCCATTATCAGATGTTTCTGTGACTGTGATAAATGGTTGCTCTGTCATCATCTGGCAAGTTTTCACCCTCCCTTCTTAATGGCTCAGGTTGCTGTTGCCCTTGATACTGCAGCCTGGTCAGAGGTCTCGAGTTCAACTGCGCTAGATCAAATGGCAGCCTGATGAAAGTGGACAGAGTGCAACTAAGTTGACTGAGACCTTGGCTGGCAGGTGGAGGAAACATGTAAACATGTTGCCACTTTTACTTGCGTGGGATTTTAGGGAGCCTCAAGGAACATCCACATATCATTAACAAGGAGCGGTTGAAGCCGACCTAATACGTGCTAACTCATTCTCTGTTTTTAAAAATAAACTTTCATTAAATTTATGGTTTATGCATATGTCTATGAATAAGAACTATTTGTGCATACAAAATAAGAGACAAATGCTTAAACTTTACTCTTAATTCATCCATCCATGATCTATTTCTGATTGTCCTTGCAGGGTCGCAGGGTTGACGCCTGCTTCCAATGGTAGGTATAAATAAATTGAGCTTCTTTCAATTTTAGCGTTCATAAGCATCCAGTTTTCGTTTTCTTTATGCCAAACATGAAAGCATATTGACAGTTCTTTGAGGATGTTCCTTAAAACTTAATGTCACTACCATTTTAGTTTAGCTTTAAAAAAACAAGAAATCCCTCAAAAATATAATTTTATAACCTTTCAACATTTTGACTTCTAGATGTAGAATAGGACGATGGAAAAGGCAACAAATCAGTCATGCGTGACCCCTGCTGTGCAACCTGTGGGACGGCATGGTGCATGGTTACAGCTGCAGAAATATTCCACAACAGCTGGACTCAGTGTGTTTCTCTCCTCGCAGCGTAAACAATGGACCAGGCAGCACATAACCAAAAACACATGAGATTCTTTCACCCAAAGCTATTGTTGTGTTTTCTGACAAGCCCATCAGCGTGAAACACATTATCGAACCTCAAAGAATCTTGTGAAATTCTGAGGACAATGTGAAAGGGTGCCATTAGTGGTGTTTCCGCCCCAGAGAATATCAAATGCTCTGAAGACCACATTTCAATAAAAAAAATAAAAAAACCACATTGTGGGCATTTACAGAAGAAATACAAGGGCACACCAGAGTGTGACTACAAAGTATTTAGAAAATATTATTTGGGCAGATATTCTCAGACATTCATGCTTGGGTTGAACGTCAGTGTTTTTCTAAGCAATTCACAAGCCTTTGAACCTTTTAACGTACTGTCGTGCAAACCCGGCTCATTTGGGTGCCTTAAGCCCAAATGCTTTGTGGCGCCCCTCCTCCCTGAAAATAAACAATAGTTGAGTATTTGTCAGCAAGTTTCTCTTTAGCTGGTTGTAAAAAATTAGGCCTCACAACAGATTTTAAGTAGGATTAATTGGATGAAACAAAGAAAGTACAATGAATTAAATGTAACAATGGGGAATGTAATGCAGAACTAGAACTCCTCTTATAAAGTACTGTTTGAATATGACTTATTTTCTCCTCTCTCCTTTTTTCTCTACTATTTTCCCATTTATTTGTTTGATGGAAATCCATAAAAACATCAAAAGATCTGACTTTACAGAGGAAACTGACAGTCTATAGGAGAATGACCATGTGGACAACTTTATCTGCTCTATTATTATTAATCACAAATTTTTTATCATATGTTTGGTTACCTCTGAAAACAATCAGTTGCATCAAAGTTTACTTAAGCATATCACAGTAAAAGTACGATACAAAAGTATGCATGCCGCAATTTTTAAGTTTATTTGTGACATAAATGAAAACCATGTATTGCTTTTTCTTAAAAATAGATGCAAAATGTTGTGTTTGTTCTTAATCCTGAAAGAAACTAAGCCTTTGAATCAATCTTTTTTCAAGTGTAATTATTATATTTTAGAATATACTTTCAGCCTAAAGGAAATACAAATTACAGCAACAGATATATTAACTCCTCTTTGTTAGAGCAAATATATACTGGGTCTACAGCTTGTTTGATTAATATATTGTTTCCAAACTGCTGAATTAAGGCAAACAACCTGCTGTGTATATATATATATATATATATATATATATATATATATTCACTAGGACTACTCCCAATACACAAAAAGCATTAGCATAGCATTTTTGTGGCTTTAGGGTCTACAGCACTCTGCCCTTTTGCTGGAGAGTGCAAAAGGGCAGAGATCACAGTTTTATCCATGGTAAAAAAAAATTATTTTATTTTTTTTGCTGTTTTCATTTTAAGATCTCATAGCAGGACTCAGATTAAAAAAAAGTCCATATTTGTAGAACTATGCCTGTCGCTGCTCTTATCTAACTTCATGTTCTCTTTCACCACATCCCTAAATCTCCTTTTCATCTTCCTCTCGGCCTTCTGCCATGTAGTTCTAACTTCAGCATCCTTTTGCTGATATGATCATTGTCTTTCCTCCAAACTTGACCAAATTATCTAGGACTGGCCTCTGACTTTATTTCCAAAACATCTAACATGAGTTTCCCACTGATGCTCTCATTCCTTATCCTATCCATCCCAAAAAGAACCTCACATCTTGAGCCCTGCAACCTCCACCTTTTTTTTTTGCACTTTTCGTCATACGTGTGTGTGTGTAGTACCACGTATGTGCTAATGAACTCCAAATGCAGAAATGCAGAGAGGTCAAAATCACACATCTGGATCATCACATGGGGATTTAGGATGAAAGCATTGCAGCACATGTGTTTAACCAAAGTGGCGCTAAAGACTTCTTAATACTGAAGTAGAAGTACACCCCGATGTCACACACAGACATAAATGATTGAAGAAAAAAAAAGAACAGGAATATATAGCTATTTCTAAATATATAAATAAAAGAGAAAAATAAAATAACGTCCAATAAAAGAGCTGAGTGAACATCTGTGTGGGATAGCCAGGGGGATTAGGAGGGTTTGGAACATTTTAAGCGCATTAAGGATTAAAAAAAGGTCAGAATGTTTAGCAACATACCGATAAACCTCTTAAGCGAAACCCAATTGGGAGGCTGTACTGTGTTATCCTGTGTTTTGGGGAGGAGAGCAGAGAAGAGGGGGAGGAGAGAAGGAGAGGGTGTTGTAGAGTTGACATTTGTTCCAACAAGGAGGGGAATCACATTGTGGTATTACATACTAGCTGGCGAACACATATGGTTGCATGCAGCTCTGATTTGACTGCAAATCCAAAATAATGGACTTGATAGTTTATATGATTATGTTGCTCATGATCATTGCTGCATAGACTTGCAATAAGCAGCATTGTTGATAAATGTGTGTTACAGATTTGGTTATTTATGACTAGTAGCATTCTACTGCTTGAGTTGTTTTAATTTTTCTGTTGTTTCTTTTTTATTTAGCAATGGTTGTTTTTGTGATGGTAGAATTTGTTTTATCCTGTCCTTTTTTTAAGTGACCTCCTGTTTAGTTACCCCCACCTGTTGGTCAACAGCAGAATCCAACAAGTGAACAAGCAAATTCCTTATCCAAAACTCACAGATACACAATGGGCTATTGGGTTAGTTGAATTTTGGGTTGAATGGTGTAACAGAGTCAGTAACAAGAGAAAGTTTTGTTAATAGAAGTTGTATTGGGACTTGAAAATTACTGTCTGCACTGCTGTGTTTTTGAAGGACATACATGTAAGGCAAAAACAGTAACTTGGAGAACGTAGGACACATGAAATGCCAGGAAAGCCTCAGAAATATGTCCTGAATGCCAGATAAATTGTGAGCGTAAAGCTGCACTGATGGATGGAAGGAAGAGAGCAGTGTGAGGCCCAGTAATGTATGTCAGGGCCATGATGAGTGGGGTTATGTTGATGGTGGTGGGGTCGTGGGACTTGCCCTGGAGCCTGTGGAGAAATACTGTAATCATCAACCCATGACAGCAGTCATCGCTTAGCTGCTGCCATGAAGAGTTATTATAGTTGAAGTGTAGGCAAATAGCATAAGCTCTTCAAAAAGTTTTTACTTTGTCTTTTTTTAAATTTCTGGAGCCCTTGTTGGAATATGTTATAGTTTTGTCAGCCGTTCCTCTGACATTTTTTTGTAGTTCTGGAAATGTGAGGTCCATAAATGTGTGAATGAATGATTGCACTTTATCACAAAACTAACAAACTTAAAGGCATGCACAGATTCTAGTTCAAATAAACTTTTACCTCTCCTATTTTACTTTTTGCACAGCTTTACTTTTTATTTGCTAATTTATTTCTCTGATAATGTTGTCTGTATTTCAATAGCAATAAATAAAATGTATATACAACCATATATCAATTGCTTATACATGCTTTACATAGAGTTGCTATTTACATAGAAGAAAATGAAATCTAATTGTTCATTCAAATTTAACTTCATAATTAAACTGGAATTAACATAATATTATCTCAAAAAGAACATTCTGAGAGCAAAATGATTCAGAAACACAATTGTTTGGCTTTGGCATGCTATTTGTTTGTAGTTGTGGTTGTAACTATTTGTGGCAGAATTTGGAAAGTCCAGTTTCTGTGCCGAGCTGCCTCTTAATATGAGTAAAGTGGCTTGGTTTGGCATTTGCTGTACATTGGCATTCTAAAAATAACCTCAAATGAGAGTGAATTGGAACAGTGTATTATCTTTTGAATAAGTTGTTCTTTAATCTTTTACTGAGTGTTTAGAAAGCGTAGTGCAGGACACACACATTAGTTTGCAATAAACTCCTATAATAATGGGAAAAAGAGAAAAAAAAATTAAATTTCTTGACACATAGTGCATTGATTTTAACAAAAGAAGAAGCTTCGTTTTAAATTTTCTTTTTAAATTCAGCTGGGCATTTATTCATTGTTACCCAGTACACAATTTTATTTGGCACACTAACTTTTCACCTTCACAATGTTTATTTACAATGTACTGAAAAAGAAAGTGCACTATAAATGGTCAAATTGTATATCTCACATGCAGGTTACTCACTAAACATACATTACAAATTACAGTCTGTCCACGGATTGGCAATAGATACCTAACTTTTTGCTACAGTAGATGAGTATCTTTCTATTTTATGATGGCAAAAAAATCATCACTGTAGGAATAATGAAAAGTATCTGAACTCTTACAACACATCTTTTCTCTTGTGGAGAATACCGCCAAAGTCTCTGTTGCTGCTTGCATTTTCCAGTTGTTTTCTGGTAGAAAATCTAGGAATGCAAGTCAAATATTTCTCGTTACAATGTCCAATAAACAAAACATTAACTGTTTTTCCGTGACCACTCATAGAAGGTCTTTTGGTAAAACCAGATATTCACTAACCCACCATAATAGTTTTTTAAGGATCATAATAAAGCAGTGTTGGATATCACAAAATAAGCACAGCTTGTCTCTTATGTACATGTCTAGGTCATGCTTTAGTTTTATCTCTGTGCATTGTTTTTAATTCACTGATTTGAAGGGCCTGCACAGTTGGCTGAAAGATTTGAGGTTAAAAATGTGTTTGTTGGCGGCAAACGCAGCAGGGCAACTAAGGAAAAGGGGCTGCAGGACTCTGATTGGGGTCGCTGAAGGGAGGGCTTTAGGGGGCTGCGGTGAGAAGATAAGGGGCTGGATGTGCGCTTCAGAGGCTGGGTGGGGGTAAAGATGGGGGGGTTGTGGCTGCTTTGGTAGCCTGCAGCTTGCAGAGCAGTGATAACCAGTAACCAAACCTCTTTTACCTCCTCTTTCACCATGTCCTCCTCACTTCACTATGCAGCTATATGATGCACTGTCACACTCAACAGTGCGACTTGTTTCCAGTGAGAGATGTAGTGATGTGGTATTAGCACTGTGCCCGTTGGCTGACATGTCGTTGAACTTTAAAGTCACAATTGTTGAAAGCTCCAGTGTCCAGCGAAGTTTTGCACTCCTTATATTAGCTAAACTTTGCTAAAGAAATGAAACTGCTGAAATGTTATTTTTTAGTTAAAAACAAACAACAAACAGAAAAGCAGGACATGTCACACTGTCTCTATCTGTTGTGTACTGCGAGAAAACATGGTGTGACCTGTGAAGACCCAATGTTGATTATGAAGATGGGTATCGCTTTTCATCTACCACTGACAGCATCTTATCTAACTTGAGTTTCAGCTTTCACACGTTGAGCATAGTGGTGTTCATTGTAACTAGCCTGAGGTAAATGGCTAAGTTTAATTCGGTTTACCAATAATGTGAGTTCATAAAAAACTGATTTGTTATCAGGAAAATATGATGACTAAATTTATGTTTTGAAAATAGAATTAACTCTTCATCGGTGTCAAATTTTTTAGCGTTGTGGAGCACCTCATCAATTTCAGTGTGCTAGTGGTGCCTTTGTCCCACATTGGACGCATGGCGCTAAATTGCACTGAGACAAAAGAAATTACTGGACTTGAACTCTGTTTTATCAATACTTCACAATGTATTGTTTTATATGTTTACACAGAACGTTGCCTGATTTAAGAACAATAATAACACAGAGAAGGGAATATGGAAGAATATGTTGTAGCCTATCTAAAAAGCACTACAGTAAACAACCATGTAATTTTTCTACAGTCACAATTGAGAAAACCTCTTCACATGTTTAACAATAATGTAGGAAATTCATAAAATCTCAAAGTGTCTGAAAAAGATGTTAACACAATTCCTTACTAACAAAGTTGTTTTCGAAGCATTAGCTCAACCATGTTGTGAAGACTGTATCGCAGCATTTTTGTTACTAACACTGGACACACTGTATGGAAAGCTGGATATTGTGCATTTGTGATGTGAGACAGAGAATTTACAGTATTATAGAGTCCTTGTGTGAAATACTACATGACGGTAAAAAGTCCACTGAAGTCAGGTTGTTTTCTCAACAGCTTTCATTGGCCATGGTATATGTTTACTCTAAGAGCCTACCTCGGTGTTTGTCCACGTATGCGTGTGTATTTAAATGTGTCTGGGTGCGTGCGCGGCGGGGGCACAGCCACGTATGTTTGGAGCGAGTGCTGTCAGTTAGCTGGAATGCTGCACTGCCGCCAATGCTAAGATGGCTGCCAAGCTCTAAGATGGCTGCCAGGATTACACCCAGCCTGTGAGAGACACACAGAGGAGCGAGAGTTTCAGCAAGAGAAGCTCTCTTTCATTTGCTCTTTCTTTCCTTCATTCTTCCTCTTGTCTGTCTCAGTCTAGCCCTCTTTTTCTCCCTTTCTTTCTCTCTCTGAGGATAAGCAGTGTGTCGTAGGCAGCGAGACAGGTCTGTTATTGTTTCTGCTCAGTAATCTGTGGCTTAGTGTGGCTGCAAGGCAAGTGCTGCTGGCAGGAATCTCTGTGCTCTGTTATCACCTACAGCCTGCAGATAAACACCTCCTTTAGCTTGCTTGCTAGCTGGAGCCTAGCAAGGCCTGAATGGACAGCCATTACCATACCTGACTAGCCCAGGACATGGAGAGCAGTCTTATTTACTTAATGTTCTCTATAGGAACATATGTTCAACACTACAGTTTGTGTTTTATGTCTACAAATATTAACATAGAGGCCTATTTTTTGTAAAAGACTGACTCTGATACTTTATTTGACATCCTCTTTCAACATGTCTCTCATATCATATGTTTATTCTTATTGTTTAATATTATTAACATGTGTTCCCATGGTGGTCTTACATCGCACAGCCTTTCCCTGTAGCTATCTCAGTGTGTAAGCATGTGTATGTGCAATCATACAAGGATTACAACATGTATTAAAGTATGAAGCAGAAACTAAAGGAGAAACAGATTGAGAGAGAGGCCAGGCGTTTGTGTGCACATGTTCACATATGTGTGTGTAAGGTGCTCTGTTTATGTAGACCAAATCCCTACAAGCAAGAAGGTATTAAATAGGATTAGGGTGAGTGATACGATTACGTGGTTAGATACTAAATGCCGTAGCAGCACACTGTAAATCATTGCACCTTGATTGTGCAAAGACAGGACCAGCAGGAGAGAACATTCTTAGACACAAGAAAATCATATACACACACGCACACGCCCCCACACACGCACACGCCCGCAAGAAGGATGTGTGAATTCACAGATATAAATTTACAAGATGTATAACATACTCTAGCACATACTACAGGTTTTTCATATTTTCTCTCACACCTCAAATTTCAAAAAGCTGGAATCAGCAAAGCACTGAATGTTTCTTAAGTATGTAAACCACATGTTGAGCCTTTGTCTTTTCTCTTTCTGTTCTTGTTGCCATGTAGAATCTGGACAATCAGACAGCTCCAGCCAACAGGGAGACACAGACATCAAACCACCACCCAATGGTAGGTACCCACCTGTGCATTTCCATATCTAAACACTCCTAAATTGGCATAATACAATTGGCTTTATCATGCCTGTTTGCTGCAGTGTAGTCCAGATGTAGGTTCTGGTAACAAACAAATCTTCATAGATGTTGATTAACTGGGATTTTGCAATAGTAGCCTCCTCAAAGACAATTTACCACAAGACCACAAATTTGCACATTGCTTTCATGTTAACCCTTTCTGTACAGGACACCTGAGTTTCCAGGACTGCTTCGTCACCTCAGGAGTGTGGAATGTGGCAGAGCTTGTCAGAGTGTCACAGAGTGAGTTATTTATGTTTTAAAGGCAGCAAAGAAGAATTATGTTAGTAACACAGTATGATTTCCCTCTAGTATGTTTTGTAGTTTCCAGAAACTGTACCAGGAGAAAGTTTTTCTATGGAAAGACTTTAGTATAATCAATAATGTTCCCTTTGATGCTGTTTTTTTATTTGCTAGATTAACATCTTGAAAAACAAATGATCTTTATTCATATTTTGCATATTCCTATTTTCTTCCCATTTCTGTTCTCTTCTTCCTTCTCTTTTGCTCCTTCTCAGCTCCTGTAGCCACGGCGTCAGGGCCCAACTTCTCACTGGCTGAGCTGGACAGCAGTCCCAGTTACTACAACATTAACCAGGTGGCTCTGGGACGGCGCTCACTCACCTCCCCTCCTTCCACCAGGTAAACAGACATAATTTTTCACGCACACACACACACCCACACGCACACAATGGCAGTATTGGGTGTTAAGTGGTGTATGTTGCTCAGTCCAGAGTAAACATGGACCTGTGTTAAGGTGTGTTAAGGTTTAAAGGAATTGGAATTTCAAAATTGCATTCTCCATCATAATATTCCTACATTTTAAGTCATTTTAATAAGATGCCAGAGAATATGTTTTCTCTCTAACTGTGTGAATTATACAGTAATGCAGTGCAGCTCCTCCTGTGCCTGTTGTTCCTCACTGCACCACACTTACATTGAATTCATTACATATATTCTGTTTTAAAATATGTATTAAAAATGTAAATAAAAATAAATACATTTTCTAAATAACAGCTATAGCAAACAAGCCTTTATGTTTTAGCATCAAGAGGTTTAAATATACTTTTAGATTTAAAACAAAAATAGTTTGATAAGATTATACATTTTAAAATCTTATACTGTGAGAAACTGAAATTGTGGTATTTTTTCTCAAGGTTACCATACAGTGAAAATCTCATGCTGCTGCTAAGCAGTTAAAGCATGTCACTGTAGACAATAAAAGCTTTGGAGGAATGCTTATTTGATAAAAGAACCATACTCGCTACCTACAGACTTGTTTCTGATCATTAAAAATATTTACCAAAAGATTCCCTCTGGAAAATGATTAATGATCAGTATAATCACCATTCTCTGCTAACATCTTTTTCTGACATTTCAAATAAACAATTAAATCACAGTTTCTCTGTTTTCAATTGTTTTCAATTTGCTGTCAGTAAAGAGTTGTTTTGGTGGCTCAGCTTGTAATGAATCCAAAGCTCCTCTAAATTTCTATATATTCGTGTGTGTTTGTCTGTTATCGACTTTCCTCTTTATGAATGTCATTGCTCTTCTGCTTTATTCTTCTTTTGTGTCTTTCTCTTTCTGTCTCCTTACTTCTGTCATCTGCTGTCACTTTAGGTCTGAGGTGGAGTTGTACGCAAATCTTCCACGGAGGTAGTTATAAAAACCTAAAAGATCAAAAATTTTGAGACATAAAAAGGCACTCTCCTCTTTTTTTCTATCCTTTTCCTACACATTTACTGCTGTGTTTCTTTTCTGTTTTGTCTGATCTGCTTTAAAAATATTGACTCCTCAAACAAACTGAAATTAAAATGTGTCTTATGTGACCGCTTCATAACTCATAATGTTGCTAAGTATTGTATTTATGTTTAGACCTGGATGATAGCTTTAGAGAAAAAACACCTTTTCCTCTTCTTTTTTTTGTTTTCCATCTTTCTTTCTCCCTGAAAATGTCTTCCCATTTTCTTTAGCTCCACCAAGAGGAAGTCCTTAGATGACAGTGAGTTGGAGAGCCCAACGGATGATGTTTTTTATCCTGGACGTTCACCTGCTGCCAGCTCTTCCCAGTCCAGTGCGTGGCCTAATGACATGGATGCAGGTATTCACTCCATCCCACCCTGCTCCTGTCACCCACTACCTGAGCATGAAGAAACTTTTGCACTCTCTTGTCTGACCGCCACCAAACCACAAAAGCCCAAGAATGATAATCCACACGTCCTAAATAAATCAGCCTGCTTCACGCTGGTGATTCACATAGTCCTCCCGAGCACCCTCTGAAACCTCACAGTCACTCACCCAAATAACCATTCAATTCATAGAAAAAGAAACACTCCGATGTAATGAGTCAATAATTTGTCATAATTGGTGAATACTAGTATTGATCTAGAACCAAGATAGGACTGCAGTACTGCACTAACTAATTCTAGATTCTGATTGATAACGTTTTTAAGCTCCAACACCTATTACATTATGTAGTACCCTACCTCATACTGTAACAGAAATATTTTTAAATAGAAATCCTTTGAAATAGGAAGTTTGATTTATAGATTTATATTAAAAAAGTCACACAGCGGTTCTGGTCTTATGGAATAGCCTACTATTTTAATCTGCAATGATTTTGAAAATCAGCACATCTATAAACTGTAGACCCACTACCCTGTTCCCACTCCTGTAAAAATGCCTCACCCATTCTACAAGCAATAACTCTAATAACCTACGACTCCACGTATAGTTCTCTTCCAGGAGAATGCACATTTCTTCACCTCAAAGCCATAATCATGCATAAAGTTGATCTTAATGTTGTGCATATGATCAATCATTCACTACCATGATCATACACAAATTCTCTCTCTCCCCTTCCCTCCTTTCTTCTCTCTCTTTCTCTTGTCTTCTGTCTCTCTCACTCTTCTCCTATCTCATTGTTAACAATACCCTTCTTCACTTTCAGTGCAGCACCATTTGGCGAGTGTGCAGGAGAGGAAGATAAAACATGAAAACGATGGCGTGCAGTTTCCTTACCATGGTTAGAACAACATTGATTACACTCATGTCTATTTACTATCTATCAGACTTTATGAAGCACAGTCATTCCTTTGTAAATGTGCATGTGTGTACGTGTTTCTATATATTTACAATACATACAGTAGGCAATATTTGTATTTCAGATAAAAATTTTGTATGTCTGTTTGTGTTTGCTTAAATACATTAAGGACAGTGATAGCAAGCCAAATAGACATTCAATATAATGTTTTCATTTCTGATTATTTCTCAAAGAGGTGCCTTGCTAAATTGATTTACCTCAAATATTTTAATCAGTTTTCACATTACAAGCATCTTCATTGTTTTGTATTTTGATGTTGTGTGAGCAGAAAAAGGATACATAACTCTAATAATTTCAAAATCAAGGCAAGAACAGTGCCATTGTTGAAATATAGCTTAAAGAGGTCTTGTTTGCAGTTTGCCCCATGTGAACACACCAATCAAGTGGAAGAGTTTGCTCTGGTCAGACAGGAGCACTGCTGGAGTTTTTGGCCTACATGCAAAACAATATTTGTGAGAGAATTAACACTGCACATTACCATGAGTGGCAATAATGTCTTTCTTCAGCATCACAACAAGCTTAAATGCATAGCTACCACAACAATTGAATGATTTCAGATCAAACCACAGTTATGAGTTACAATGGACCAGTCAAAGTCCAGTGAAAAATCAAAGACATGTTTTTCAGATTTTTTAATTTTGAACATAGTTTTTCTTCCACCTTCCGATTATACACTCCTTTGTGTTGGGCTAACACATACAATCCCAATAAAATACGGTGAAGTTTGTGTACGTAATGTGACAAGTATGCAGAAGTTCAGGGCTGAGGCCCTTAACGCACCAGAGCAGTATTCTGAACAATGCACCATTTACAAGCTTCATTGGTGTGATTCATGAGCCTTCAAGCAGTGGCTTTGTCTCTCATAACTGTCAGTTCTTCTTGTGAAACTTTTTGAGGACGTCTTGCTCGTACTGACATGAGACATTCACTGACAGTAAAAAAATTTACTTGCACTTGTTTTGTCTCTCACATGTGCACACTTGCAGAGAGGCTTAGTCATATCCATATGGACCCTACGCTCACACACACATGCAGTGACGGTCTGCACATATGTAAAGTCCTCCCAACACACTGCAACTCGCAGCACTCCCAACCCCATCCCCCTGACACGCTACCACATTGCAACACACTTGCTTACCGTGCTCCCCGCCCCTGCAGGTGTTCAGGTGGCTGCTCCGCCTCTATCCCTCTGTGCTGCTCTCCCCTCCATCGCCTCAAATCCATTTCTTAAGATGTTCCCGAGGATCTGAGGTGTAAAATCCATCCTCCAGCTCCCTAGCTCCTACTTTGGCTCCTCTTCCCTGCCTCCCTTCCGTCTAATTGAAAAAGGTGTACAGTGGGAAGGGCCCCGCTGAGAGAGAAAACATGTCAGAGGAGGAGAGGTTGGAGAGAGAACCCAAAAATTAGGCAAGCAAATGGGGAAAGTGGGAAGTGCAAGTGGGAATAGCAGGGATAGCTGGCAGAGAAGATGACTTTGGTGTTTTTAACTGGTGAAAGCTGATGAGGAAGAAGGGTTAATTAGAGTGTGAATCAGAGGAGCCAAGAGTCTTGGATAGGTTTTGCCACTGTCTACTCTCACTAGAGCCTCAGCGGTTGCTCCTCAGCTTCTGTTCCACTTAGCTGTAAATGTAATTAAGAGACTGTTCATCGGACTCACAACGGAGGTTCCTGCACAGCCTCACCTTTCATCATTTTCTCTCTTTACATCACCTGGTTTCTTTGAAAAGATACCAGCACAATTAAAAGCCATGTACCTCCTGATGATTTTTTAAAAATCAAATTAAATATCTTTATAATCCGAAGACGGCAATTAATATGCGAAATTCAAGTGAAAATGTGTTAAGCCGAAAGCTTCGGGAAATGGCAAATTAAACCTAGAAACAAAACAATGGATTGTTGTTAAGGGAGAGCAAAAAAATGCAGAGCATATGTGGGATTAAAAGTGTGGTGTGTCTGATTTTTCTAAACAATCCCACCTGTTATTGACAATTTTCACATGGGGATTCCTGTACAGGTGGGAGGTATATAAACAAACAAGCTCACTGGCACACTCTAGCACAAACAAACAAATTAAAGGACCCCACAGGTGCGCTGTAATGTCTCTGCATGCCACCAATCACTCACCCTTGGAAACCCCTTGCGTCCGCACATCCACGCACACTTTTCCTCAAGATGCATTAGTACAAATAAGTCGCACAACAGTTTGATTCAGAAATAGATTTCTGCACATATACAGCCCAGTCCAGCACACACACACACACACCCCCACCACCTCTCACACACATGCACACACAAGGAGACACAGCTGAAGCACAGTCCCAGATGGTGTTTCCGTGTGTTTGTAGCCTTGGGATCCATGAGGATGCTAGAGACAGCTGCTCTACAGGGGCGAAGAGGAGTGGGGGGAGGTTACAGGAGACTATCGAAGCAACCATGATTTCAGATTAATTCCAAATTATTTTTGAAATTTTCCTGAGACACCGGAGACTCATGGCAGTGATGGCCTTCTTTTAAGGAAATGCTGCATTGTCGCGGAAGTACACAGCTGGACTTCCAGTAATGCGCATATGTCCTTTAAATTACTGGAGAGAGAATTCCCCAACTTTCTTGCAGTAATAATTATGCCCTGTCTTTTAAAACCATGTGTGTGTCTGTGGCTGTGTGTTCTTCAGAGGCGCATCTGGTGGTAGGCCTGTTAGTGCAAAGAGACAGAAGGGTCATCATGGGAACGCTTGATTAGTTGCCAGTGAAACATTAAGGAGTGCCAGAAGAGGAAATAGTGCAAATTTGGCACACAAACATAATTCCAGATCAGACCACTGCACCGTCTGTGAAGAAATATTGTCTACAACATTCACTGATACTGTCAGAAGTTCCCCTACGCAAATGTCAAACACTTTCCGTTTTCAGCTCCCTTTGCTCCCTTTTTTATAAATACATTGATTTTTGAATTGTCACTTAACAACCACAAACATCATTGCATTTTTGGGAGATTTTATCTGAGGAACCAACATTATTGAGAAGTGGAAGGAAAATGATGCAGTTAACTTCAAAATACAAATCCTAGACATGTGGTGTGTCTTTCTAGTAAGGCCCCTATACTATGATGAGGCTATTTGATTAAAGCAATCAAATAGCTTGCATTTGGCCTGTTTTTGCATGGCACTTTGATGGTGGTAAGCTACAACGTATAGTCACAGCTACCCTGGGGCCGACACAGAAGCTAGGCTGCCATACAGTAGGTGCCACAATGACTGAGACAGACGTAGCAAGGTTTCGAACCAGCAACCAGAAAAAGAATCCCTACCTCCTGAGCTACTGTCGTCCTATCAATCAGCTGCTTTCAGATCCCTGTGGTATCAATAAAATATTTTTGAATTTGAATGCATGGAGTGTGCTTTTCTGTAATTTAATCTTTACGTTCAATTCAGATGTTCTGTGAAGGTTTCTAAAGACAACTTGAGTGAACTAATAGCATCTTGAAGTCCAAGACTCACATTAAACAGGTCAGGGAGAAAGCTGTAGAGGAGTTTAAAACAGATTTTAAAACCAAGCTTTGCACTTAACACAATTTTAACGCAACTCTTAAAAACCATTCTGTATATGGAAGGAGTATGCCACATCGGCAACGCTACCAAGGCACGGCCGTTCACGTAAACTGAAGAAGGTGGACTGGAAAGGTAAACCCTAAGTGAAATTTATGATGTACTTGCTAAAAGGATATGTGTGGAGGAAAACTAACAATTTACATTACCCTAAACAGACTGCTATGGAACGTGGTGTCAGCAGTATCATGTTGTGGCAGTACTGCACCCAGATCTATTGATGTATATTTTTATTAACAATTTTCAAGACCATATATTTTCCTTCTACATAAATTATGCAGTACTTTCTGTTAAGATAAAGCTAAGGCAATGTGAATATGTTTGAAAGGTACCGTATTTGTTGAATTCACATAGAAAAGAAACAGCCATCTATACTGAAGCCAAACCACTACAGTTAATTCCTTAAGTTTTTCTTTCCCCAGTTTCTGTGTCGGTTTTTCCCAGCTATGTTCTCCGGTGTCTTTCCGTCTCTCAGTCTCTGCAGACTGCTCTTATTTCCACCTTTCTCCCTCAAGTGTGACAGTGTCATAGCAATCATTGCTAACTGCTGGTGTCAGAAGTGGGATTGGGGTTGTTTTCATGCTTGGAATCTCTTTGACAGTACAATACGCCCCCAGACTTGTGCTAATGTGGGGTGAGGAGGAATGTGGGGGGAATAAATATCTGCTAAAGACATAAATGGTTCACACGAATTCACTCCCACCTGCTTGAGACTTAACTCTTTCACACAGGGAGGGAAGGTTTTACACGCCTCCACACTCCAATAGACTTTCACACGTCTCCAGCTGGAGAACTGAGGAGAAATCATATTTAATGCCTTGTATGACGCTGAGAGGCCACAGAAATAGACTACAAAACAAAAGTCCAAAAAAGTTTAAGAAGAAATCTGTATCACACCACACACTTATTTGGAAGATTAGAACAAAACTTACAGGGGAAGAAATATGTCTTTTGTTGGATCAGTCAAACATAGCAGTCTTTTCAGTGTGTGTGAGTGTGTGCGCGCAAGAGATAATAACCATATTTAACATCTTATGACATTCCAATTTCATACATGTTGTCAGAGCAATGCATAGAAGAAAAAAAAGACACTGCTGCATTTTTCACAGGTTCTGCTTTGCTCTTTTGCTCCTTCACATATTTTCATGTCTCTCACATTCTTCTCGCCTCTCTCCCTCTGTCTCCTCTCTCTGTCCGTCTGCTTGTCTTTCACACTCACCAGCTGCTGTGTCCATACTGTACAGTGCGTGCTATTTCTGAATGAAGCTGTCTCATAGTGCAGCCAGTCTGTGCGCACGTCTGAAGCCAGACCACTGCTAGAGTCAATGTGGCTGCATTGTAACTGCGCTCATAGACAGAGAAACCCTAATATTGGCACCTGGAAGAGAGAGAGAAACATTAGATCTGAAAAGCATATTGTGGGAGAATTGAGATTATATAAGATACAGATGTTTCTTTGCATTGAAGTAAAGACCAGATTCTGTTTTGATAGAATCATGATTTTTTTTTCCTGTAAAGATATATTTTGGGGTTATTGTTAAAATATTTCCTTGCCCCTTTTATAAGATTATAGGGTATACTTTGTTCTCTCTTATTTGTACAACAATAGCTCCAATATTAGCTCTCAGGAATTGGGTTTTTTTTTTTTTTTTTTTTACATTGTCTGGTCACTTGTAGTCTTGATTGGCATAAATAAATAGGTTGGGCTCTATAGTGAGGTTCTGTGATGTTATTATCAGTAAGACTTTCCTTATCTGTATTTAAAAAGGTGCTATCCTACTGCTAGTTTTTTAAAAGGTTATGAAAACAACAGTCGGCGGAAAGCTAACTGCTAGCCAAACGGCAACTCTTGTTTTAGCTGAATTTAGCTACTCAAAATAACTCAAACTGAAAATCGTTCATCTTTGCTATGTTACACAATGCCAGTGCTTCTCAATTCCAGTCCTCAGGCCCCCCTACTCTGCATGTTTTAGATGCGCCTCTATTTCAGAACAACTGATCCAAATGTTTGCATGACCTCTTCTGCAGTCATCAAGAACTGCAGAAGCCTGTTAATCACCCACAGATTCAATCCAGGTGTGGAAGAAGGAAAACACCTAAAACATGCAGGGCAGGGGTCCCTGAGGACTGGAATTGAGAAACACTGCACTATGCTAACAAGTATTAAACATGTTTTATTGCAAGAGATCATTGCAACAAGTTTGTTACTGCTTTCTCAGCTGAGTAACATCCATATTAATATTCTAATATGTTGGCAGAAGCTGCTAGCTGTATTAATGTGCCAGCTCAGCTTCAAGCAGGTCGTACCAAGTCTGCCGACAATGCAGTGAACTTTTGGATTTGGTGACAACACAAAAATCACTTAACTTAAAAACACAAAGCTACAAACCTATTGTTGTCTTGTGAATAGGTAGGTGTTTATTATTTACAAATATAGTGGGTAATAAAATTGTTTTAAACTGTTAAAATGAGCTAAAACAGGATCACCCATCCGACTTGCCATTAGCTTTCCTTTTCTCCAAGTATTTCTTTTTTTTTTTTCACTTCTTCAATTTTCTACAAACTCACAGTGATATAACTTTTTAGTTCAGGTAAGAACATTATTACTGATAACTTCATAGAGCTTCACTTGAAAACACCCTGACTATACCCTTGATTATACTGACCGGAGGAAAATCATTCAAAAATCATACTTGTTCAAGCCCCCCTCCATGAAATTCAGATAATTTTTTTTTTTTGAAGTGTAGCTAACAAAAAGAGCAACATTTTCTTGATTAAAACAACCTCTCTTTTTTTTCTCCCTTTTACCCCCAATTTTATTTTTGATCCCATTTTTTTTTTTCCGTCAGGACTGTCCTCGCCTGGTTCACTTAAGAAGCCGGGGAAGTTTGATTTCAACGCCCTGACTTCCCAGACGAGGTCCCCCCGCATGGCGTTCACACACCACCCGCTGCCTGTGCTGGCAGGAGTGAGACCAGGTGAGAGCCCTGCCATGAAACCAACAACCCCAACACCCCCCCTTAAAATCTGAAAAAGAGAGAGAAGGAAAGGGAGTTTTAAACTTGATTCTAGATTACCACATTTACATTCTGCAACTCAAACAAAATGAAGTCCTCAATCGCGTCTGAAAATTTAAATCCTGAGCTTATGGTTGCTGAATTAACAAAAAAGGAAAACTTTCCAGTTCCTCAATTGCAAACTGTAGAGAAGCAACAGGCCTGTGGAGTTTCACATATTCAGTGTTACTGCAATCATAATGGTTGCCATAAATTCCTCTTTCTCTCTCTCTCTTTCAGGCTTTCTCCATCCATCCATTATTACCATCATCTTTGTGCTTGTGTTTTTAATATTATCATTGCATGGTACTAGTGCTGCACCCATGCCTTTGTGAATGATTTGCTTCTCATCTTACTTCTCCATGGATTTGTTTTAATGTCTGTCAAGGTCGGATTATGCATTTAAACCGACAGCTTTTCGCTCTGAAGGAATGACTTTGAATGGATGTAAACACTTCACCATATGGAGCTGTATGGTGGAAACAGGAACTTTCTTTGCTACAAATGTGAGACAACAAGGCTGAATAACAAGGTCTAGCTTTTACGTAGTGTACATTAAACCCAATCAATTCCTATTTTCTGCTTTTTTACATATGCATACCCAATTCTAATGTAGGTTTATGTTTTTCAACCTTTTTCTGATGACATGGTAGGTTTTTGGGATTAGCCATTTTAAGTCATTTCCAGCAATATAAAATCTGGAGAAGATGCAATTTCTTTACTTCAAGGATTTTCTTTTACTATTTTTACAGCATTTTGGGGTTGTGGACAACATGACCTTTATTTTTTTTTAAATTAGGCCTGACAATTCTAGGTGGTATTACTAGCCTAAGTTTCTAAGCATTCCCATTATAAATATTCCTCTCAAATATCCAGGCTGGTGTTACAAACCAGCCAATCCAGGAGTGCGGCTCATTTTTCTCAGTGAAGATTGGTTGTACCCCCAAGAGCTGAGATAAGGAAGACTGTGGATGTTGGCTTCTGTGTTTGTGCTAAGCCTTCACTGTGTGTATTAATTCAGATGAAGTTATATTAGGTGTTTGAACTATTGAATTAAGCAGTGTATAATTTTGAGGCTTGTGTAGGAGACCCAGATTAAAAATCGGCATGTTTGTTATCAATAAATGTAAACATTTCCATGTGTAATCTTGAGAAACTTGAAAAGTAGCATAACCAGCACATGCCAAAGTCCATCTCTCTGTTGTAACTTAAATGAAGAGCCACCGTGCCTCAGTTTTCTTTCTTCGTCAATTATTGACTGAATTTTAATGCACTGAAAGCAATGTTAGGTCTGCTTCTGCAGTAATGATGCACATGCCAAAAAATTTAGTTAATGATACCAGTAGCACTTACAATAATTGATTTCACTAATCAGAACAAGTTGAGATTTTTTAAATTTTAAACTGATCAGTCATCGTTCAGAGCTTAACCTCAGTCACTATCAAGTTTCTCAGTAAATCTGTAGTTAGGCTACACAGTATATGAGCTAAAACAGGTCCATTGTGCAGTGGAAGAGATTTTCTAGAGTTACCAAAATATTACTTCAGTAGTTAGGGTAAGTTGTCCTCTTCCCGCTTCCAGGCCTGAAAGGGTAACAAACATAGTATCTCTAACAGAATTCCCTCTAGCGTCTCCAGTTTGCCAAAAAGTCCCTGTGGAATGGTCTCACTTTTCAAAGAAATAAATATGTCCTCTTCTCTCAGTGCCTGGCCCCCCATTCTATTTGTCTCTCAGAGGGGTAGGTTGGTCTACAGCCAAGCTAGAGCTGCCATGTAAAGGTCACTTAAACGCATTGGCCACCATGTTAAACCGTATTGAATTTTGCTTGTGGAGTTCCCTACGGTATATTTAGAAAATGTATTCATGTCAGGATATGCACAATTAAGACATGCTGTTTATCTGTACAGTGCAGTCTCAGGTCTCCTTAAGAATCCAAAACACTAGGTTGAATGTTGAGTTGAGATGTGTGTAAAGTGATGGGGGAATATCTCTGCTTCCTTTGTTACTCAGCTAACCTCATACACTCTTCAAACTGTAAGAGAACTGCTTGCCAGGAGCTTTTTATGAAATGGATAGGCTGCAATGACACAGTATTCACAGATTGTGCCTCAATGCATTTACGCACCTACGCGTCAATACACACTTGCATGTTTGTGTGAATTTACACTTTTATGGATGACTTTCTGTGTAAAAATGGCTGCCATCCAAATGGAATGTCCCCCGAAGGCTTTGGTTCCACAAACATACTGGAGGATGATGGCAGGGAGGAATGAAGAGAAATGGGGGTAGGCAGAGTAGAAACTGAAAAGGTTTAACTAGGCTTCACGGCATGCTCTGGAAGTGTTGAAGCTGTTAGTTATTCCTGTGGAGGTCTTGTAAGAGTGGCTGTACTGGGGTTCAGACTGGATAGTTTACACCTGGATTTTGGCTTCAGACTGGCATAGGGAGTTGCCAAATCGACTGATGCCTCATTAAACCAGCGTAGAGAGTCAGCCATCATGGCCGCAGTTACATTCACATACACTAATAAGCATACAAAAGTAAATAAATTAAACACATGAAAACCAGAACAACAAAAATAAAACAATTATGAATGTAATCCAGGCCACTGGCAAGAAGATGGGCTGGAAAAATATCAACAATACAAACAAAAATGATTAACTCACTTACTTGGAATAATTCACATTAAGTTCACCAGGTTTTCCCCAGCCTAGCTGCTTGTGTCTCCAGTTAACTGAGCCATTTATCAAAACCATAGACTCACAGCGGAGAGAGTGCAATGTAGTTTTTTGTTTGATTTGTACCTGTGTGTTTTTGTGTGTGCGTGTGTTTGTGGTTGGCTGACTCGCTGACTAATGTCTCTGGGAGGTGTTTTGTGGTTGGTTGGGAGCAGAGGAGAAATTCTCTCCCAAGCTTCAACCTACTGGGCAGAACCACACAAGGATGTGCTCCTGATGGATCGCACATCACTGACAAGCAATAAAACAAAAGTGGAAAAACCCAGTGAGTTTGAGGCTCCAGTAAACCCTTGTGGTTACTTTGTGTGGGCAAGAGAGAGAGAGCAAGAGAGAGAAGGGGAAATGAAGATGGAGTAGAAGATAATTTAGCATCCTTCCATGAAGCGTAGAGACTGTGGATTGTAAAGATAAGCTAGCTTTATCGGAGTTCCACAGAAACCTCTTGAGTTGAGCAGGCACCTTGATGCAGTTAAAACTAGACATGAACCAAGAAATAGGCAGGTGGTTGGAATCTGTCCACAGCTTGATAAGCTCTGACTGGTGACTTTTATTTTTCAATCAGTGAATTCACTGTACACTACCAGGTCCCACTAACAGTTGTCTTTTGTGTTGATGTAGCTTTGGGTGAAAAAAAGTTAGTTAAGCTACCATATTTTTAACAAGATGTTGCAATGTTTCTGCATTTCATTTAGGCTGTGATATAGTGAGAGAGAGCAAGACTTCAAATGGGAGTTCAATACGAAGTTGATCGTATAGTGTCTTTGTCATTTAGCTATAAAAATATGTTACAGAAAATGCTGGATTTGGAAATGTTTGCAGCGTTTAGGAAACCTTAGAACTAAGGTCTACCTTCTCAAGGGAATACACATTGAGTCAAGCTAAAGACACTAAGTGCTTATATAAGATGCTAAAGACATTTTAAAGTATGAACTTTATAATCATTTTCCTGTTATAGACAGGAAAAACCCTATTAGAAAGTGACTGTTCTTTAACCCATGGCGTGACCTCTTCATTGCTCCTAAGAAAAACAATTATTAACCACCAATAAGGTTGGAAAAAATATTTTGAATGCTCTTCTTATTTTAGTTCTTCAAAAGAAATGGAAATATGTTAAAATTGCTAGGTTCAAGATGGACAAAAATAAGAAATCATTCCCAAATTTCTATATAGGACATATGTCTGTCCTAAATATTGACACACTGGCAATGCTGCATGCTAATGTAAATGGCTGAATTGTTGAGTATCTTATCTTTGTTTTGTTTCTGATGAAAAAAATCTGATTTGGTGTCCTCTCCTTACTTTTCTCTTCCTCCTCTTTTCTCTCTTTTGCTTTGTATGGTCTTTTTTTCTTAGGGAGCCCTCGTGCCTCAGCGTCAGCCCTGCACTTCCCTTCCTCCTCTATCATCCAGCAGTCCAGCCCATACTTCACCCATCCTACCATACGCTACCATCACCAGGACCCACTTAAGGATTTTGTGCAGTTTGTGTGCACGGATGGCACAGGACAGCCCAGTGCACAGGTAGGTGATTTTTTTTTTTTTTCTTCTCTAATCCATAAAGGATGGAGGGCCGACTGTGGAATGCTGTGCTATGTAGCATCGTAGTTTGTCATGCAAACTCACGCAAAGGAAACTGATTTAAATCACAAATTACTGAATTAAAGGAACATTTTGAGCAGTGCAGTACCACAAAAAAAAAGAAGAGAGATCCAGATCACCTTTGACTCTAAGATTCAGTATATTCTACATATTCTGCAGTTGGTCTGAAAGAGATCTTGTTTATCAGATGTGCAAATAGAGGTTTTGGCCAGAACTGGCAACTGGCATTTGGTCAGCTGTAGAGCAGCAGGGCTTCAAACTTGGGGCAAGCCAGCTGAGGATTTGTAGCAGCATTAAGATTTGTACTGTTTGTAGAAATAATTATCCATGGAATGAACCCAAATGTGACCTTTAAGTATAAAGGTGCACTCCAGGAAGAAATATTTCTGATCATGACTTTTTTTTTTTTTTTTTTTTTACAATTTTACTGTTTTGTACTAAAACAGTGTTCTCTCAAGATACACAACACCTGTCACAATCTATTTGGCGATGTATGAGGATTTTGTTGCTTAATGCCTGGTAGGGGATCAAGCAATATAAATGGAACAAAGCAATTCAGCATTAGATATCTGAGAGCTACCCTCTGTGCCGATCTACTGAAACACAACATTCGGGTAAGTGTTTATTTGGAACGAGGTATAAACTAAATGCCAAAGCTCCCGGAGGCTCAGAGGGAGCTGTTTTAGGGTTGCATACACAAATCTGTTTATGGTACCTCTGCTAGCCCAACAGCATGCCCAGCTTTATTGTCAAAACGGTTAACTTCTTGACCCTTGAGGGAAGGTTATATATGCTCTGACACAAGTGCAGAGTAGTACTGTAAACCTTTACTGTAAACTTGACCTTTTGAATTTCACATTGAATTATCAAGCCTTGTTTTTTTGTTATTTTTAAACATTTATTCTCATTGCTTTTCAAATTAAAAATTATGTATCATTTTATCTGTAACATACATGTACTGAAGGCACAGACACCCATCCAGATAGACATCCTTTGCACACAGTGTTGATTTTCCTTTTTTTATATAATTTCCAGTTCCTACATTTCACTATAACTTCTCCTAACAATCCATCACTGTCCTTAAATTAATCACACCATCTGTCTTTCTCCCCTGTGTGTGAGATTATGTTCATCACTTTGATAATTTACAAAACTTAATCCTGTATATGTATTTCAATCACTTTCAACAACTTAATGGTATCTTTACAGTGCCTTTTCGTATTCTTGCACTTTTTCACATTTTGTCTCAAACCACAAATCTAAACATTTAAATGGGATTTATGTGATAGACCAACAACACAAAGTAGATCAGAACTATTAGAAAAATTAGGCATGGTTTTTTAATTTTCAATGCATTCTAGTAAGTGTGTTGTGCATTTATAGTAACACTATAGTCAATATTTTATACTTTTTTTATACTTTGAGGACAGCCTTTCACTATACTTATAGTTGCAAGTTTTTTTGAGGTATGTTTCTACCAGCATTGAAAGTATTATTTATTTATTTATTTTGCCAATTCTGCTTGCTAAATCTCTCAAGTTCAATCAAATTGGTATTTGTGATGAGCCATTTTAAAGTCTTATAAAAAATCTCAATTGGATTTACTTTTGTACTACCATTGTAACTTATTAAAATGCTTTTGATCCAAACCAATCTATTGTTTAGGCCTATGGGACCTACACAGAACAGCTATATTTACTACATTAAATAACACAGATTGGCTCTGTTTATATATTAGATTAGGTCTGAAGGCCATTGGTAAGGATATCATAGAAAAAGGAATAAATAAACATCATACTTTTAAGATTTTTATTTGAAGAAAATTTTGGAAAACCACTTAGAATTTTCCTTCAGGCTTGTGTACTACTTTGTGTTCTTCCATCACATCAAATGTTAACAAATTTCATTGAACTTTATGGCTTAAATACAACAGAATGTGAAAAAACAATCGAAAGAAACTTCTTCGCAAGGGACTGTGTGTGTGTGTGTGAGTGTGTAAGGCTCCCTGTCCACTGTATAGTCTTGGGGTGTGCCCTCCTCATCCTATCTGTATGGTCCATCTGCAGCCAAATGGAGGTGGCCAGAGCAAAATGCCGGGCTCCTTCCTGCTGCCCCCGCCACCCCCGGTGGCGCGCCCTGTGCCCCTCCCTATGCCCGACTCTAAAACCATCAGCACGCCCACTGACGGTGGACTCAACTCACCCGCATCGCCGTGTAAGTCACTCCCCACTCCCCTCCACAAAAGATGCCCGGTCTCCCCCAAAAATGCAAGCCTGTCCAAACCAAAATTTGCAGTAAATTTAATCTGTAGTCATCCTTCTAGAACATGAAGTTTGTTGGACCCAAACAAGTGCAGCCATCATAGAAGTTCCAGTATTATGTGTGGTATCACTTTGTGCCATTTATTTTTGTAATTCTTTAATAAATGTATGAAGTATCTGGAACCGCTATTATGGCTACTCTGGCAGTGGTTAGTTTCAGTGGTTTGAGTTTTCCATTAGGTTGCAGTCTGCTCAAACACCCAGCAGCCCCCAGGAAACTTACAGATTTGCTTGCCTTCCTCTTATCAAATGTTCACTACCTGAGTGTACAAGCAACCAGTGATATTGTCAGGCCAGAAGCCCACGCCTTTGCCAAACTAGAGATCCTCTGTCACACTATCTGCAGCCCTTTTCAGACATGAGTTTGTTGCATTAATGCCTTCATCAAGCTGTTAAAAGGCATAATACATGTATTCATACATTCAGGTCACATTCATGTTATTCTTACCTCATGGTTTTAATAATAGATACTCTAAACCGTGATGGACATAGATACTGTGTGCACAAACTGTACATATATACCTATTTATATTTAGATGTAACACTGAAGGCCTACTAGATTTGGGACTTAAATTCAAATAAATACATGTTGTTTTGCCATAGACATGCCTATTAGAATGTCATGTGTACTACGGAGACTAAACTATAGCAGCACTAAGCAGTTGCAGCTAAAAAAGGTTAATATTCAAAATGAAAATAACTTGCTTTTTGTTTCTAAGAGACTGAGTCCTCTAACAGAAATGAAATTTAGCTTTATGAGCTAGTAAAAATCAGTACGGTAATTTTTTTTTTGTCCCACTAGGGATAATGTTTTAATCATCACATGTCTGCCCCGTCTTTAGCATCCAAAATGCTAAATTAGACAGCCTGATTAGGAGCATGTCAGAAATGGTTGCATAGGGAGCACAGATGCCGTCCAGTTTAATGAAAGCAGTTCATGTCTGAAAGGGGCTCACTCTTCCACGCTTTGAAATTCAGTCGTCTTTTCTCTCTCCATGTCTTTGCAAACCAGTTCTGCTTCCTTCCTCCACCTTTTCTCTCCCTCTTTTTCTCTCTGGTTTTAGATTTTCTCTTTGCTCCACAAGAGGCAGTGTAGTTTCTCTCCTTTCTTTTGGATATGTTTGGTAGTTTGCAAAAGGAGAGCAGAGCCTATTTCCTCTCTTGCTCCAAGCCTTTGATCAAAGCAGCTTTTGCATGTCCCTCTGACATCTGCAATACAATCTATCCTTGTCTCATTTCTTTTTTGCTTTCTTCCTTTCTTTTTTGTGTATATATATATATATATATATATTTGCTCATACTTTCCTTTCTTTGTTTCAGTTTTCCTTTATTTTTCTCTTTTTCCATTTTTAAGGGAACAAAATTAGGGCAGTTGGCGTCGACTCCAAAAAGACTCCATGCCCCACTTCACAAAAGCAATCCCCTTGCCATTTTCACACAAATCTCATAACAATTAAAAATTGGGAACAAACTAGACAAAAAAGTCACATCATTGCAAGAAGGAATGTCTGTAAACATGAAGAGGAAAATCTAATCTAACCTGTTTAATTAGTGCTATGCTGGGGGAGTGCGTAAGAGGAGTGTGATCTGAGAGCGGTGAGGCTCTGGTTGGTTCCATCCCAAACAGGTGCGGTGCGAGAGTCGGGTCATGGGAGAGGCACACCAAGAGGGGGCGCTGGACAGAGCAACCAGGGCTCCTTTTTCCTTCTTTTTCTTCCCTTTCTTACATTTCAGCTTCTTCCTACAGTCTAAGATTAACCTGTCAGACCTATTTATTTATATTAACATCTATATAAATAAATACGGAGATGTTTCATCTTTTTTTTTTTCCCTCATCCTGATGACCGTTATCACTGTAAAGTTTTTCTTTCCCTTTAATTTTTTGTTTGTATAGCTTAATAATAATCATAAAGCACATGTAAACATGCATACGTACAGATGCATATGGTAACGCTCACACATGCATCAGTTTCCAGTCCTGTCACTGTCACCCCTACGCATCCCCATCCCCTCTACTCGTTCATATCAAGCACAGCAAAGGTTCCTCTCAGCCACCATGTTGGAGTCCTGTTAGCACAACTGCCCTAAATTTGGTCCTGTGGCTTAACTGAGTGGTACCCCTCACCCCCAACCCTCTCCCCCCATCCAGCCCTTATTCTATTAACTGTGAATTAGTTATAAATAGCAATGAGTAGAGATCCACCGTGTGACGTCCACACTATTTTCTCACTGGTTTTCTGAAAACCCAGTGGCTTCTAATTGAGGCCAGGGGGCTGCTGAGGAGTGTCTGTTTGCAGACTGTTTGCCCCTCTTTCAAAACAATTAAATGGTGGGTTTAAACATATTAAAAGGAACCTGCCAACAATGTGGACAAATAACTACTATCCAATGAAGAATCAGCATTCTTCCTTCTTAATGACTTTTCCAAGAAACTCATTTGACAGAAATATACAGTCATACCCTTAGCAGGTTAATTATCGCTATATTCAATCTTAAAGAAAACAATGATGAGAGCATCAGACTCTATTACAGGCTGAGTGTGTATGCGTGTGTGTAAAAGCATGTACACACTTGTATCTCTCTGTTTGTAGCATACTCCACGCCAGGCTCCACAGCTCCCAACCGGTTTGTCGGCATCGGAACACGGGACAACTTTCTGAATATCCCCCAGCAGACTCAGGTACCCTGCCAGCCTCCCTCATTTACTAAACATCCACATACCCACCGCCTCCTCCTCCCTCTTTGTTTGTGTCTTTTTCTTCCTCTTCGCTCATCACCCACTATAAGCCCGACTTTGCACTTTGCCGTTTATAGATGCACCTTCTCAAGTGACAGGTTTTGATTAAAGAGGCATGTTCTTTAGAATGAAGGCCATGATATAAAGGCAATAGTTAATCAGTTGATCTGTTTTAGCAGCCTGCTAAAGTTGATAATTAGTTATAATATTTGCCACAGGTTTTCTGAAATCTAAACTTTGGCACTTTAAGGGTTAACTTTTTTCCATCTTTTTCCGTTCTGTTTCTGCTGAAAAACTATTTTCCTTCTCTCCAAACTTTCTCTGCTACATTGAGTGTTGCCCATGTATCAAGGCCTTCAGTTTCAGTATTGGTTTACAGTGCCTGTACCACAGTAGATTCCCCACAGTGAGAGTAAGCAATGCCAGTTCGTTTTAGCTCCAGCAGTGTTGATTTATCTCTACAAGGTCCCACAGTGTGTGTTAGTGCAGCGTGTGAGGCCAGCAGTGCACTACATTGTGGTTTCAGCTTTGGCTATGCTCTGCCACTGGGCTGCAGTGTCTTGGGCCTCCTCCATCACCAACACAACTTTTCTCATTAGGGGCTAACCGCACCTGCCTGCAGCCAACTCAGCTCTCCCGTCCTCCCTACACACACATGGAAACGATTTGCGTTTCTGGTCGGCACGCCCCTCCCACCCCCGGTGCATGATCTGTCCACGTTCCCCATGAGCTCCTTCTGCTTCCCAAGCCCCCCACCTGCACCACTCTTCCACAGATGCAGCTTTGGCACTTAGGGGACATCCAAACACGGTCCAAACATGATTTAACGTGTATGCACATACACTTTAGCGCTGAGACAAAAATCCTGCCCTACAATAAAGAACTTACTTCTCCCTAGCAGGCCAGTTTTCTCTTATCAATAAAAAAATCATTTAAAAATTTGCACTTAAGCCATTTCTTTTAGATTTCTGCTATACGCAGTAACAACATAGGCACTGATAGCATCAGCTCTCAGTTAGCTGAGCCTAGTAGGTCAGCTCCGGCCTCAGCTTGTGTGAGTAGCAGAGGTCTCTGCCTGTCCTGCTGTTCTCTGGCATATGGCGAGGTTCAGACGATGGCCCTGCCAGCCCGCCTTGAGGTCTGCAAGCCAACTAGCCAAGACAGAAGGAGAGAGCCTTCCCACTGTTGTCAGAGTAATGAGCACACAAAAGCTGGTCTGAGGAGCTCTCTGGTGGCCAGGCGTCAGCTATGCAGGAAAGGGGAAGGGAAGATATGGAAGCCTGGATGAAAAACAAGACAGAACGGGACAGTTGAAACGAGAAGGAGTTTGTTGAAGCTCGCTGCACTCCACAGTCACGTCCCAGCTGTCTGGTTGCCAGCAGCAACCAGACATGATGTCATAGGCAGTTGAACTTGGACTTGAAAGGGGGAGGGTTGCAGGGGGGTCTCTCTCCATTGCCAAGGATTACATTGAGAGAGTTGAAGTAAAAGAGAGAGGAAAGGAAAAAGCTTGGTGGAGCCAGCAGAAGGAGGTGTTATCTTCAGACACCAAGATCAGACAGATGTGTTGGGGATGAAGAAGTTTGAGAGGATTGATACTTTCTTAAGGTTTACTTATGTATGTGGGGGGGACAACAGAGAGTTTGCTGTTGAAGGTGCGGTGAGTAGCTGATCTCTTTAAGCTGAAGTCTGTGGAATGTCACAAGCTGCCAGAAGCGCTCGGCCTGTGCCAAAGCCTCTACTCTGCCATCTTATCAGACTGAGAAACCCGATCTCTGGACTAGCTGCTCACAGAAGCTTTATATTGTAGCCTGAGAGCACTCTGGCCCACAATGCACACACATAGTAGTAAGATCACCTTACATGTAAACTGGTAGCAAATTATAGAGTCGCTACAGTCCTTTGCTGGCGAAGTGGAAAACTAAATAGTGACACAAGTACTACTAACTTTGTAAAAATACAACTGTTTTATTTTAAAAAGTAAGCCATGTGACATTACCTGAGAGGAAGGTATGAAATTGAAAACAACTTTGTATTAAATGGGACAGCTGAGCTCGACTAATGTTGCAAAAGGAGTAGAGGGTCGCCCTCTAGTGGTTGGTGGATAATTCAGATATATGGTTCTAAATATGCTTTATCTATTTCACAAAAACGCCTACTTGGGGTTTTTTCACCAAAGCGGTTCCCATGATAAACTGAACCTGTGTTGTACTGACTTCTTAACTGGTTCTTTTAAATAACACACCAGTTTGGCTCAATCTCTTAAAATGTCCTCCAGTAAGTGTTTGACCGTTCTTCTGTTACATTGTGATTTCTGTAGACAATCATAGTTCAGAGTGATGGTTTAACTTCACAAATCACACTATTTATGTATAAATCTCTGAAAAATAAATTTAAGTAGTTTTAAACAACATGCTGTTTGTCAATAGACCTGCCATGTCAGGCTTTAATCCACTTACAACTGTGTGTAAGCTGATGTCAGCCAAGCATTTACAGCAGAGAAGAAGAGCTTGTGTTATTTCAATGCCAACCTGATCTTTTGGTAATGTTTTATCTTGAATTAGGTAGATTAAATACTAAATCAGGAGTTTAGGAGTTTTTGAGATGACAAGCATAACATTTTTGATTGCCAGTGTCTGTTAACCAGTGTTCAGTTCATTGTAGCCCTGGAAAATCCTGCTGTGTATTAATTCTGCCAAGAGTTTGATCCTTAAATACTTTTACTTGCTTTTAAGGTACGGTATATAAACAAAGCACCAGAAATAAAATTCAAAATTAAATTTTAAATACAATAATGTTCAATACATTTTAATATCATAAAAATGTTTATTTATCTCAGTAACTCAAGTCATTAAGTGGAACATATTTTATAGATTACAAAGACTACAAAGTCTTTATTTTTGTTAATTATGTTGATTGTTTGTCTTACAGATGACAACAAAAAATTTAACAAAACGAAGTCTCATTGCAATGCATATTGAATTTTACTTAGTATGACTGTGTATGTTTCAAAAATATTAATGCTTATGCATCCGTTCACATTACATTTTACACAATCAGAAAGGTGACCAAGTGGTTAGAAATAACTAAAAACAAAATGTGTTATTGTTAAGCGAAATTTTTTGTTCTTTAGATTTTTCTCATCTTCCTTTGCTTATAATCTAGTTAAAAATGAATGCTGTAACAATGATTTCCACTGAGGTTTTGTGAATTTAACCATTTTCACTTTGCTTTTATATTATAATTAAGCTCATGTATATATGTGAAATGTTCTCTGTTCAAAATGAATAACTTTTCACACCTTGCCATGCTTTTCTCTGCATGCTGCTTGTAATGATTGAATTGGGTTAATTGATTGGAAATATGAATGCCCCGAGAAGGTGTAAAATCTTAAGCAAAACATGTTTTCTGTTTGTTTGTTTTTTTCTTCACAGTCCTGGTTCCTCTGACAAGGCCTCTCTGAAGCAACAGCTAAATGTGTGTCATGAAAATTGGAAATCTGAAAACAAAAACGCATCACCGCTGATAAAGAACAAACTGCTGACACTAAAAAGGTCTTTCTCGCCAAACACTATTGAAAGTACTACTACAGAAAACGGAAAAACCCCACAGCGCCCCAAGAGGACTCCCACTCCAACACGATTCGAATAGGACTGTTTGTCCCCTTTTCATGGAGGAGGCTCCAATGAGATTGAATGGACAGACTCAGAATGCAGGGAAGAGGAAGAGGAGGAACTGTCTCACAAACACTTTGAAATGGCAGAAAGGAAACACAATGTAAAAACCTGACAAATGACCAATTTAACATTTGTTTATCTTTCTTTTATATACATATATTATATATTTCTTTTACATTTTGTTGTCTCCACAATGAAACTCCATGCATTGGCTGGGAGATCCAAACAAAAATGAACGTAACGACAAATGGTGGAGTCAGATGTGCAAGTTGAAAAGATCACTACCCACATTTCATACGTGCATATCTGTGAATTTTATTCTGCACATCTCTCCCCCAGCGTCACGGTCCCACTTTCCACCCACTGCCCCACATCCTGCCATCACACTGGAGCTCAAGAGTTAACCACAGCCTCATACCTCTGTGTCAGCACACTCTGCCACTCCACTCACTCAGCCCTGAGCCCCTTTCATTTCCGATTGGCCAATCATGGTGACACCATCTGATGGTGTGACATATATGCACTAAGTGGCTGGTCTTTGTTTACCTGTCGAAGAATCAGGGCGTCCTGCTAATAGGAGAAGTGAAAGCCATGAGGCGAGTGCAAGAAAGTGAACACACGACAGACAGTCATAACACTAACTCTACATGTGCTCTTTCGTCCCCTCACCTATGCACTATTAATTCATTTTTAATAAGGGATGAATCATGTTGCACATCAGTTGTCAGATGAGTGATTGGAGGAGAGGACTGAGGTTGACTGTTACCATAGGGATGAAGCTGTGTTAATGTCTTGGCCCCTAAACATGACACATTCTCAGTCACAAGCATGCACACAATCACCCTATTATCCATCAACAGCAGTGCGCGCACAGCATCAGCTTCAGTTTATTAGCTTTAATTTTGTTTTTCTTGCAATTTCTTTCAGATTTGGTTTTGGGTTTGTATCACCTGGATTGTTTTGCACCTTCTCTTGCATGTCATGCCATCATGCGTTTCTGTAGTTTGCAGTTATTCTATAAGTAGCACACTCAGACTTTAGCAGCAGTTTCTCAAACTTCTCACAAATGGACAGCACAGTGGCAACAGCTCATCACATGCATCCCTTGCATTGCTTCATGCTGCATCCCAATCACATGAACATCCAGAAAACATACACACACACACACCCCTACATACACATATACAAAATGCACACTAAAACCACCGGCAACCTGAATAAAAGGGAAGCCTTTTAAACTTGGTTCTCCAAACCGCCTTTGTTAATGGTTTTTCATTCATTTAAAGGTTGTCTTTTTAATTTGAACTATTTTCATGTAAATGTTCACATTAGAATCGCTGTTATTTTCATCATGACACAATCCAACTCACAAAAGCTGACCTCACAAAATAACTGGACTGCCTGGCTATTGGTTCTGTTTTGCAGGGATAGTAAACTGGGCTATGAGAGGACTTTCTGGGTCTCTATAGAAACATTAGCTCTATGTACAGCAAGTCTACGACAATATATGGAAGTGCCTCTGTATTCCCTCCATGCAATTAGTAATTAACTTGACTTCAGGTTCTATTCCTGTATATAAGCTAAGGCTACAGGGAACGTTGGTGTTGGTGCATGTGGAAATCTTTGGCCCAGGACGGATGTTCATAGAGGACTGCAACCATTTTTTTATTTCTTATAAAGACAGAGAGATAATATACATATATATTTATGATGAATGCTTCTTTTCCACTTTTACTTCTCAAGCTTGTTGGCAGTCTAGTTATTTTCTGAACTCTTACCCCCCGCCCCCACACAAATTCCGTTTCAGTAAGATCGCCTTGCTGTTTCGAATCAAAACGACACACACCATTGCCATCTGCATTATAATACCTAGATGATCATGTTAAAAAAAAAAGAATCGACCGTAGGTTTGAAGAAAAGTGTTTGTTTTTGATGGAAAGTATTATTATTGAAAATAATGTGTCGATTGAGCCACGTGCAATGCATTGGGTAGATCATTGTGTTTGTCTGTTAGAGATTTTTAAGAAAGCTACGAGAAAAGAGAAAAAAAATTGTATTTGTTTCAAGTCCGTAAGCTCCAGGACTCTAAACTAGAGGGCCATGAAAAATCCTAGTCTTTGTAAGTTGGGGGTATTTGTTTTTATTTCTTTTGTCTCTTTTTTAAAATGTTTTATGTGTAATCATTTGTTTATAAAAATGTGGGAGGGCTGAAGGAAAAAAAAAAGAATCTACACAGCTTCAAAACAGAATCTATCAAATGAAAACTGGTGCTTTAACACTATAAATCCAGATTCCTTTTCAGAACTATTATAAATGAACAAAAATAACAGACCATTTAGGAAACAGCATTATTCCTCTCTCTTTGTATTCTTCTCTTTGTATCTAGTATGGGGAGAGGTTCCTGTTCCTTAAGGTTGTGACACAAAAGGCATTCTGGTTCAACCTTTCGAAAGAAGCAAACCCTAAACAGAAAACTTAGCCATGCACTGCCTGAAACTCACCAGCAAAAGCGAAACAACCCTCCCAGTTTCATTCTTTTTTTTTTTTTTTCACACAAAACTTTGGCATAAACAGCTGAAATTATTCTCTTCCTCCTGATGCTTCACATTCATAATCCTAATTTTTTTTCAACCTTTTCGTGAATCCAGAGTTGGAATTGGAGTTCTGGTGCTGATGTGGATACTGAACGTCTGTACAGATAACATAATGAGAAAGGGGGCATAATAGCATCTAATCAGGCAGAAATAAGAGGTCTGAGCCATTTATATAGCAGTCAGCAAGGTGAGCCTCTCCCCCCTTCCTTTCCACTCCCTCCTTTGTAAATGATGACTCTTATAGTGCTTGTGCCGTAGTGTATAGTTTCCCAGCTGTAAAGGTTGTCCCTTGAAAGTGCCTTTTGTTCACAGACTCCATTTTGTAATTCAAAATGCCCCTTTTTTTGTTTTGTTTTTTGGAAATGGCTTTTGGTTGCAGGTTGCCCCTGAGTGTCACAAGGCGGCAAAAGGTTGCTGCCCAATCAGCGCTCAGGGAAAGCTCCTTCCTCTGGCTGTAAAATGAATCCCCTCTTCAATGTTCCTCCCCTCTATCCTTACTTAATTTTCAAAGCTGTGTATCTATATGTTTATAATATATATATAGATATGCGCCTTTGTAAAGTACAAAAGAAAACTGGTGTGAATTAGTTCTTTACTTTTTATTGATAAATGATGAAAAAAAAAAAATTCAAATAGGCAAAAAAAAAAAAACTTGTTCTTGTTCAACTCTTGCTTTTGTTTTCTTTTCCTCTGTCTCCACTGTCTGTTTTCTCTTAGGCACTGGAGTAGTCTGTAACTGTGTCCGTCACTCTCCGTCTCTCTCGCGCGCGCTCTGTCCCGCCCTCTCCGCTGTGGCGAGGGTAAAAATAGAAGAAAAAAAAAACGAGAAAAAAATATTTGCAGAGGAACTTTTTGTCTGAGCAGAATGCAGTTAGCTCACATGTTATTCTTGTCTGTATGCTTCACATTGTATTACCATACCCATCTTCTTCAGCTTCTCCATTCAGCAGCTAATGTAAGTGAACAAATTACACTGATGGGCTGTTGGGGGTGTCCTTAGGTGGGTTCAGGAGGTACGGCAGAGTTTAAGGGTGTGTGCGCAAGAGAAGAGAGAGGTTTACAAAGAAGACTGATGGGGTCGACAGGGCTGAATGAACTGCTATGGCGAGGTTGGTAAGGGGCTGCTCAGGCTAGGATAAGAGTTTGAGCTTTTCTTTTGGCTATTTATATTATGGGTTTGTTTTATACCCCCCTTTTGTTCCCTTTTAATTAGGAATTCTTTTTCATATTTGCTATCAGGGTATGCTGTCATTTAGGCTTCCTATGAGGAAGCTTCGACCTGTAAAATTAAAGCTACAAGCACCTTATAACCGGAAATGTCCCACATGAGGCTGAAAGGGGTGGTTTTATTTCCTTGGTTAAAATCTCATATCAATTCTAACAAAACTTTTCAAAGAAAGGTATCGTTGTTTACGGCAGGTTCCACACTGTGAAACCCTCAGCAGTATTAGCCACCTTCCACACAACAACCAGATCGCTAAAAACGCCACAAAGAACCTGATCTCTCCGCTTTGAGAGGATTCAGGAAGTCCCTCCCCGTTTCACCTCTGCCCACCTCATGCTGGACTGCTCCGTCTCTTTGTTTTGTTGTTTATTTTGGTCTTCTGATCTTCTTAATGTGTATGGTTACTGGTGAAATAGGCAGCCCCCCACCCCCATCTCCAGTGCCCCCCTGCCCCCGATCCCTTGATTCCCAGCTCTTCTGCACCCCTGTTAGTATCCTCAGTGCAGCCCCACTTCTTTGTAAGAACACCCCCAGAGCTCTAGGTGAAATGCATGTGTTAATTACAGTTTCTTTTCCATAAGAAGAAAAACACAGTTTGAGAAGAGCAGCACCTGATTGAATAAAAAGGATGTTCTTGACTGTACCACCCTGCTGTGTCATGTCTTTCTTCCTGATGCCTCAAATGGAGTGGAACTGAATATAAAAGGGTCATTTCTGGGATTCAAGCATTTTTTCCCCATTTATTCCTATTGAACCACAGTCACAAGAAACAGAAAGTACACCCTCTTTCAGTTGTTGGGGTTATTACATATATTACATGTACAAATTATCTTGGTTGTGAAGTTGTACGGTCATGGTCTTCTAAGCTCCAAAACCAAAATTATTTCAAGGAAGGCCATGTGTGGAATAGGTGGTTTGTTTCTTGAACGCACTTCCAACTTGATTGTATTGATTGTAGTTTATTTCTAGCAAAAATATAGAATAACAAAAAATTTCTTACAACTTAGATGAAAGCTAAAGTTAACAATCTAATCTTACAAGTTCAAAAAGTGTAAATAATTTTGGTTTTGGGGCTTAGAAGGCATGACATTTAAGTCAAAAATTATTTGACAATTCCAAAGTAACTTAACTATACTGAATCTGCCCATAGAAAAACTACATTGATAGAACTTACACTTTCACAAAAATTCAACACAAATGGGGGACATGTATAAGACTCATGGTCTTACGACCCTTCCCAGATTAAGGGACAGCAACAGTTGCATCTCTAAACTACTGGTGACCTTCTTCCTTGCCGTTGTGCTGAAAGAAACATGTGCACTCCAGACCAGCATACTTCTGTTTTTATAGAGGCTTTAAACACCAGCACCTGGCAGCTGCTTTCCCTCTGAAATCCTACCGTACAAAGGTTTTTTTAAGCTTCAGTTTTTGTTTGATAAAATCATTTTAGAACGTGCTGCTGCTAAAACTCAATTAATCTAGATTAGGATTTCATACAGTATATGCTAGGTTTAAAAGAGAGTTTACATTATTTTCTCCAACTTAATTTTAACTCTCTCATTGTCAAACACTACTTGGTCCTTACGTTTCTGACTCCTCTCTTAATTCTGTAAAGCAATTTCACTTTTTCGTTTTTCCTATCAAATCAATAGATGTATTATTTTACTTGTGAGATATTACTAGTTCCACCGTGTAAATATACAGTGAATGTAAAGCCACGCATACCTCCAACAACACTTGAATCTTTAGCATTCTCACTTTTGCATCATCAATTTGTCCTGAAACACTAAATTATAACAAAAAAGTTTGAGTTTAAGATGTAAAGAAATGTTTTGATGACAAAAAACAGTCTAAAATTTCATTCAGTTTATTTATATGCTGTCATTTCTCAACAAATATTGTTTTAGAGAAACTCACAAGGAATAGAAGTTACATTTCTACTCAGTCCAATTCAGTCAACGACAATGAAAGGAAAGTATTGATTATTTACTTCAATGAATTATCCCATCCTATGCATGAACAAGTGACAGTGGAAAAAAATAAATCCTAAAGGCACATATTAAATAAAAATATATCATCAAACTAAAACATCTTTAGAAATGCAATTGCAAAGAAAGTCACTAACTTACTGCAGATTTTCTCTACAAAACATATCATTGAAATGTTAAATTTGTCTTTAAAATACATTCTCCTGTGCAAAAACCTTGCTTTCATAAACAAAAATTCTCAAAGTGAAACATATTTATCATGTAAAAAAAACAAAAAAAAACCAAAGCCGACCAGCATTATACGCGGTGTGTTAAAGTATGAAAATATGAGCTAAACGGATGTTCACACACACTCCAGATGTCCTCGGCTCACTGTGAAGGCCAACAGGTTTTCAGCTGCGAACAAAGCTTACCATATGTCTAATTGTTGAACAGACACCACTGAGCCTTATTACACTTATAATAAAGCAAGAATAAACATGGGTTGAGCTAGAACTGAGTTTCTTTCATTTCTATTTTTTTTATCAACTGTGTTTTGGAAACAAGATGATAAGCAACTGAGAATTAATAAGAAGTGAAGAAGAAACAATCTGCATTTTAACATAAAAATAAACCAACAGCATGAATTTCAAGCTGAGTAGTAACTACCCACTGCAAAAACAAACAAAAAAAACAATTCACTTTAAATCCGGCATTACACAACTCTAACACGCTTTTCTTTGGTGATCTATTACTTATTATCTAGCTTCTCGTTTATTATTACTTAAAGATTTTCTGACTTGACATAATAGTTTGCTGTCACACAGGTAATTTTCATTAGAATTTAGTGTATTTTTAATAAATAAGTTAATTATGTCTAGTATTTAATTAGATCAAAAGTTCATTTTCTCATAAACCTGCGTAGCAAAAGAATCACAAAAAAAAAAATAGTTCACTCATCTTCACTTTTGCTGGCTGGAAAAAAAAAAATATGCACAGCTCTCAATGGTTTTATATCCACAAAATGAATTGAGCCAACTGTCCCCCTGTGGAACTGCAAGTGAAGGAGACGTAGAAGAAAACTGACAGTTCATTGTGCCGTTGCAAGATGTCTCTGACTAATCATATGCTTCAGGGTTATCGAGCGTGCCCAAATTTACTTCTATATTGCACAGTTATCCCACAGTTATCTGTGGGATAAGAAAACATCTTAAAAAGATAAGATCTGCTATGAACAGATCTTTTACTGTAGCCCAATATTTAGGCAGTCTGACCAAAGCAATGCCTCTAATTTGCCCCTATGGGCGTAATGTTCAATCGTTTCAACTGAGCACAGTACATATTCTTAACATAACTTAAGCACTTCTTGATTGCTGAATGCCATCATCTTCATCCATTGTACTGACATTTCCTTCAGGATTTGGGGTCTCAGAAGGCTGGGGATGAGAAAACACATTCATGCATTTCAATAAATTATAAAAATCAACAAAGGTTTGTTTATGGAAGTAATAGAATTTTTAAAAAAAGAAACTCGCATAGATTCAATATATTCTGATTTAGTTAAAATGTTTACTTATAATTACAGGTCACAGCTAATAGAAAAAAAATAGAAAAATCACACAATTATGAAGAAGTTTGATGACTTAACAGCTGATGTGGCAAGACAGTCACATTTTCCACAAAATGTCATTGCTAAAAAAAAAAGCTCATTAATCACAGGAGGTTCAGTGGAAGGAATAAATGTGGCTGAAAGATATTCAACTTGGAGTTGACTGTAAAGCAAAGGTTATTCAAGAGTTTTGGGAGATTCACAAGGTGTGGACTAAGACTGACTGCTTCAGGAGTCACTCCACACTGATCCACTCTTTCTCCTTTTATGTCATGTTTGACACATGAGCTATTTGTGTGGCCCTCTAGACTCTAGAGAGCCACAGAAGCAGAACTTCAACACAACAGTTGTGTGCTTAAATATTATTTTATCAGTCAGATCAAATCAGATTTTATTTGCACACACCACCAAATTACATCAATAACAATAGAGGTTTAGTATTGTTCCATTTTAAGAAGTACTCACTGAATGTAGAGAAAGCTAGTATCTTAAAAGTCCTAGGTAGTTTTATCAAATTATTCTGCCAGAACCAGCCTTTTGAGGACTTCTGTTAACTGAAATTAAAATTTTAAGCCACAAGTGAATGACAGACCCATCTTACTTAAATGTGGTTCAGTGCGCCAAAATAAAGTTTAGATTTCATTTGGGAATCAAGCTCCCATAGTCTGGAGGAAGAGTCGAGTAGAAGGTCAACATTCCTTAAAGTCCAGGGTGAGTTTTCCATCATCAGTGAGGAAGTGGGGAGGCATTTCATCTCCTTCTGTTGGTTCACTGTGTTTCATTATATCCAAAGTCAGCTTAGCGGAAAATCTTATAGCACCTTATGATTCCCTCTGCTGAGAAGCTTCATGGTGATTCAGTTGACAGTACCAACACCTGCTGTAATGACCATGTTTTGACAGCTCTTCACTGACCTTCAGTCACCAGATCCAACAACGTAGACTAGCTAAAGGCTGATGACCTCTGTGCCACGTTGCACTGATGCAGTAAATAATGAAAACCGAGCCCAGACCAACTGCTATACTGAAATATTTTTCTGTATTACAACCCATTTTCTTTGATCTTATGTCCAAAAAAATCATAATTTTGGGTTTTTATTAGCATAAACATCAAAATGAATGAAAACAAATACCTAAAATGAATTACTCTGCATATGTTCATATTTCATTAATCAGATGCACCTGTAGAGGTACTACCTTTATTGCTGCCAAAAGAGTTCTACCGTAAAAACAGAAACTTATTTGTGATGACACACCTGTGGGTTCTCGTACGCCTGGGGTGCGGGGTCAGTTTCCTGGACTGGGTGTTGCTTCTTCCCCTTGTAGGTCTCTGTGTCCTCCTCTCCATGTGGAGGTGGAGGTGGAGGTGTGCTGTTGTCTGTGTGCTGGGGTGGAGCACTAGTGTTCTGGATCAGCTGAGATTTTATCAAGACATATCTTAGATGTCTCCGGTCATTATAACTCCAGTATGATGAGAAGGCGCTTGCTTACCTGGAAGTTATGTGAATTGTCTCCCTGATCGCCTGTCTCTTGGACTGGAAGCCCTGCATCACATATAAAAGGCACTGCGGCATGTTGAGGACAAGGTGGAGAAGAGACTCTAGATGGCCAGGTCCCACAGGATGGAGGCGGAGGTGGGGGTGGAGGTAGGCAAGACTTGGTTGTCTGAATATGCACACATTAAAATTAGATAAAGCCAAGTTGAAGTTGTCTTGTTGATGCATTTTGACTCCATTTCTCTTTTGAGGTCTAACCTGCTGATTCTTATTTTGTCCAATTCAGGTTCATAACTTCCTAAGGGCAAAAATAAAAAGAGAGCTCTGCGGGCTCTTTCATAGAGGTAGTGCTTCCTCATTTTAAACTGTGACTCAAACACATGTGGATGAACATGTTCAACTAAAGTAGGCCTACTTTAGAATCTATGTGAAAATCTTCCCAAAGTGGCATGTCCTTTAGCGTTTTGCCAAAGAAAAGGGAAAGCACATGACAGGAAAACTATAGAAAAGACGGTTAAGGCCATGTTGGAGCTGGAGAAAGTCCTGTGTGGATGAACTGTTAGGAAACTAAACAGAAAACCGCACACACCCAGCTGCGTAGACCAGTCGTTAAACGCTTCTCTCGTGTTTTCTGTTGCCACGCAAAATAAACGGTTTTAATTGAAATACCCTAAAACGGTAAAAATCTGTTCCGAGCTATGCCGAACGGTATCGCATCTTCTTCTACTTACCATCTCTTTGTGCTTCTTGATTTTTATTGGCGGTTGGCAAAAAAAAAACGTTTGGTATGTCTCCTACTGGTATTTTATCCTCTTCTTCTTGATTTTTATTCACCGTACATGTTTTATCGATGATTAAACATCTCTTTTCATCTCCGGAACGCTAAGAACCCAAACAAAGCCACGCCCACTTTTACGACTTCCTGTAAAACAGGTCATCACTCATGACATAGGTGTGCTTGCGTTTATGTGCTTGTGACTTAAACACAAGCACATAAACGTGCTTGTGTTAAATTGTTTCAACAATTTAAACCGCTGGTATTTTTGTTTATGGTTTATTCAGGTTGCGACCTTTTTTGCACAACTTTCTCTGCTTTAGTCAACTTATTTTTTGTCTGTTTCTGTTTTGATTTAAATAAATTTGGAGAATGGGGACAAGACATCACAGCTCAAATGCTGGGGTTAATACTATCTTATGATGCACAGAACACAGCTAACTGGATCTTTTATAAAAAAAAAAAAAAATATATATATATATATATATATATATATATATATTTCGTTATGTTTTTGTTTATTTTGTTGTGTCATATGAATGAGTAAACTACTTTTGTCCCCCTAAAACTTTATGAAATGTGGAGTGTGTTGCCAAAAGTGTGGAAGTCGTTTTTATTCTGTACCTTTATGGTTTGTGCCGCTGTACCTCCTGGAGACTTTTATTTTGAACTGCAGGTCGGAAGTATTGGCGGTAGTTCGGTCGGTTTGGGGGCGGAACAAGGTGCTATCGGATTTGGAAAAGGCGCATTGGGCATAAACTGGTATGTGAATGGTTCGGTTGGAAATGGTATATATATATATATATATATATGTAGGATTGATTTTTTTAAATTGATCTATTTATATAAATAGATTGACCATCACGAACCACACTCCATACCAGTAAGTGGCGGTAATGCTACTAAAAGTTTGTTGCCAACCGCCAGTAAATCCAAGAAGAAGAAGAAGAAGTGGCCAGCTTGCTCGTGACGACACTTCCGGCTTGTTGCTTGTTGTAAATACAGCAAACAGCTGGACGCAGACCCGTCTCCTTGTCAAACACAGTTAACATCTGTGTCACCTGCTGCAATAAGAGAACCCGTATAAATCCGCGTTTGCGGTGATTTGTCTGAACTCTTGTCTCCTGCCGCCTCCTTTCTGCGGCTTGCAGCTTCGAGCTAAGTTACCGTCCCGGTACTGCTCAGGTTGTTTTTTGAGGCTCAGGTTCTCTGCTGAGTTCTGCCCACAGAAAGAAGTGTCATCTTTCTCATGGTGGTTTTAGGTCAATGGGTAACTGCTTGTTTTCACAAGGTGGGGATGACCTTTCGCTGCTGAACGATTCCGAGGGGGGTAGTCTGCCCGGAGAGCCTCCGCCGCCCTTTCAGGTAAGCAACTTGGGTGTCTACTTTACTCTCAGCCCGCGGATTGACGTCACTCTTAATTGTTTTATGACTAAAATGCCATATAAGGTATAAAAGATATAGTTTGTAGAAGTGTGATAAAGGCAGATCATTAATTTGTTCGATTAATTTCAAATTTCTAATGGGTCAGACTAATGGGAGGTTTACACTCTGACGTCACGTATGTGATTCTGTTGGTTTAAAATGAATTGATTTGGACCGAACTGGACTCTATGTAAAAACAATTGGAACTGGATCTATTTGTAAAATACCTCAAAATGACATTTGTTGTATTTTGGTGCTTTATGAAAAATAAACAAACAAAAAAAAAAACAGATTGTGGAAATAAAAGGACCATAAACAAAAGACAATAAAAGGAAGTTTGAAAAGGAGCGTGATGTGCAATACTCTCCATTGTTTCCAGAGAATATAAAAAAAAGAAAAATAATTTCTTGACATGTATGGTAACTTAAAGTTAATGCTCAGGAAATGTTCCCTAAATGTTATAGTTTCTCTAATCTTTTTGCTTCAGAGAGGACTCTCTTAAAGTTTTTTGGGGCTAGCTTAACTTAGGTTGCATGATTCTCGGAGCTATTGTAGATGTTATATTTTTTAAAATTTTGATGTCAGGAGAAATGAGCCAAAACTCCAATAAACTATTGGTAAAGTCTTGTTTAAGGATACCCCAAACATACCTCTAAACACAAATACCTCATTATGACAAATGCAAAAATGTGGAGAAAGTGAAGCACAGAGACGTCTTTCTGAATGCACTGTACATTTCTAAATACCCCAAATTCCCTCTCTCTCATTCTTCTGGCATTTAGCAGTTAGATATAATGTTGTTAATCTTAAATGGTTCAAGACAGGGAAGGTTTTGTCTCATTTAATGTCAGATAGTGAGAAAAAAAGTTGACCTTTTATGTAGCACATGTATCTCAATGTTTTTGAATAAAAGTCTCGTCTGCCAGTTAATTTCACAGTCGGATAAATAGACTTCAGTGTCTGGAATATCTCCCTGCAGCCATGTTTCAGTAAAACATAAAATACTACATTCCTGATGTTCCCACTGTGTCCCTGCCAGCTTTTCATTCTCATCTGTTTTTGTTTTCCTTGAATCTAACATTCTTTTTGTTTCATTTTTTGTTTCGTTTTTTTTGTCCTACATTTTCAATCTTTCCTGCTTAACTTGCATGGGATTTTTTGTCTTAAGCCAGGTATTATTTGTTTTTTTGATAAGCCCAATCAGCTGGTTCAACATGTAAAGCAATTCTCCAGTTAGCATGAGTACTTACAGTGACGGTTTTACAAAATGCAAGCTGTATGAGCAGAAATCCCATGGGCAGCAAAACATCTAAGCAGTGTAGAAGAAAAGCTAGATTTGTGGTCGAATTTGTGTGAAACAAACGCTCTACACCTCTGCTTTTGGAGATGACAAGGGCTGTGTTTTGTGATCTGTTGTTTGTAGCAGCACACCCCGCCGGTGCCAGTCTTCCATCCTACGCCAGGCGAGAGTCGTCTGGCCAGCCAGCTGACCGAGGAGGAGCAGATCCGCATCGCTCAGCGTATCGGACTCATCCAGCATCTTCCCAAAGGTATCTTCGACCCTGGCTCTGACGCCTCGGAGAAGAAAGTAAAAGAGTAAGTCCTAAATGTTGATCTCAACACAAAACTTTATTTTAAAAGACCTTTTATTTTCTGTACCTTGCAGAAGTTTTCATATGCAATAATTTTTGTTGTTTTTTCAACATTTAGTCTCAGCATAACCACAAAATTCATTGTGTTGCCTTGCAGATTTATGTGGTAGACCAACAAAAGGAAGAATATGATTAGAAAGAGAAGGGAAATTATATTTAATCAATTGGTACCATCTGTGTGTAGTTAAACCTTAGTGTACATCCAGATGTTCTGTGAAGGTTTGTTACAGAACATAAGTGAACAAACAGCATCAAGAAACACAGGCAATATGTCAGGAGAAAGTTGTGGGGAAATTGTAAAGCACAATTAGGTTCTGAAACAATGTCCCAAGCTTTGAATGAGTCACAAAGCTCTGCTTAATCTATCTTCCATAAACAGAAAGACAATGGCGAGATTGCACGTACTAAAACATGGCTGTCCACCTAAACGGGCAGGCCTGAGTGTTACATTGTAAAAACGAATGGGTAAAGAGTTCAGTCTCTAGATGTATAAAGCTCGGATAGATAAAAATCTTGCAACAGAAAAGGCTTCATTCAGAAGGGCTAATTAAATGCCTACTAGGTTTTCCAGATTTTATTTTTTATACATAAAAATGTTGAAAAACTGAGTAATTTTCCTTCCTCTTCACTGTTATGCGCTACTTTGTACTAGCCTATCACCTTAAATCCAAATAAAATACTGTTACAGCCAAGGTTGTCTTGTAAAGAAATAAAACGTGAAAAAGTTTCACGGGAATGAATTCTTTTGCACGATGTTTGCTGAAACGCTGCTTCTCTCTTCCTCAGGTGTGTGATCTGCATGATGGATTTTGAATATGGTGATCCCATTCGGTTCTTGCCTTGCCTTCACATCTACCACCTGGACTGCATCGACCCCTGGCTGATGCGCTCCTTCACCTGCCCCTCCTGTATGGAGCCCGTGGACGCCGCCCTGCTGTCTACATATGAAACCAACTGAGCCTCGCCGGTTGCTGCTCCTGTTCCTGTCCAGAAGGAACGGCACCATTTTTACCCTCGCTATTAAACAGGTAGCCGACGTGCTGTGGCCCTGCGCAGGTATTTCTAAGATCTCTGGGGATGAAGACACACATCAAGAACAGTTACACACATGTTTGTGTTTGAAGAAATTTTGCCTTTTCACAGGAGGATAATGTCCCAAATCAAGTCAGATGAGCTAAAAAATTACAAAATGCAATGATTTTTGTTTTTAAGTAATCAGCTGTTTACTTCCTCTTTGGCATAATTTCCATTATTTCAGACAGAGAAATTTTTCTTAGTCATGTGAGAATCAGTGTTTGGTTAAGTTGACAATGAAAACACAAAGTGAAAAGATGATTTTCTTATAGAGAATCCATATTTTGGAATGTTGCAGAAACACGTTCACACAATTCACGTTAATTCCCGCAACTAAATTAAAGTTGTCAGGACTTTGCTCTTTTTAGATGTTATCAGTTCAGTCATTTACATGATTCAAGAATTGATTGTCTTTTATTTTGCAAGCGTTAGTTGTTGAGTGCTTCCTCCATATGAATTTTCCCTTTTGCTTTAGAATTAAAATCCAGTTCTTCCAGATTCTATACATGTTGTTTACCATCAGAAACATTTACAGAATTACAACTTCCTGTTCAGGCCTTTTTAACGCCATATTGAGCTCCTAATCTTAAAGCCTGTAGCTCGTGGATTCCACATAGAAATGTGTTTTAATTTCTGTTTTAAGTGTTTCAGGTAACGGTTGTTTGAGACGGGACCGTCTAGGAAGTGTGACTTATGACTTCCTGCCTCTCTTTGTTTTTTTGTTGTGTGGTTCTGAACTTCATTTAGCAACTTACAAATTTCCAAAGTTTCTGAGTTTTCGCCTTTTGATGTCTGACACGTAATGTGAGACTGACTTTGTGTTGCGTTGGAAGAACTGGTGAAGCAGTAGGAAGGGATGTAGACTAACTGAATGTAAAGCATGATTTGAACCTTTGAGAGATTTGAGTACGAGGACATTTCTGATTTACTGTGCGCTCGACGTGCCTTTTCTAAAGGTTGATGTAAGCCAAGTTCTGTGAAGTACAATCAGTTTTGACTTTTACTTTGTCGTTCTTTAGTTTTCCTCTAGGAGGAAACGCATAACAGCACCGTGTGTCACAGGTGTGTTTGAAGAAGCTGCTGGTGACAAACAGCAAGAGTTTATCTGTTTTAATTTATAAATTGTGAAAACTGATAAACGTCACAATAAAAGTATATTCTGAATCTTTTGAGATGATGAGTTGTGTTCGTTGGTTTTCAGTATTTTCAGCCATAATTGAAAATCCTCAATAAAGAAAACACAAAATAATGCACAGAAGTTACTGGAATACACATAGCACACTTGGGCACAAGGAATAGACACACGTGGAGCAGGGCCTAAAACAAAACCATAACAGAATTCTCATAAGAACAAATGACAAAATATCAAGCCCTCACTAAATGAAAGTCTGTCTATATAAAAGAAAAGAATCTGTTTTTTCAAGGCTTGAAATTCAATGTTTAGCTGACAGTATTTGATATTTGGCATGTCCTCAAAGATGACAGCTTATGCTACTACCTGGATGTAAGTAAACAATTGAACACAATGTCCGCAGAATCCAGATGATCAGGAAGATTTTTATTAATTTTTTTGCTTTAAAGTTCTTTCTGTAAATTCTCATCCTATCTTTTAGAGACCCTGAGGAAGAAAACTTAGGCCTCTTGTAGCTACAATCTCTTTCTTTCAGTCACTGAAAGAAGGAGATTGTGACCATATAAGAACTTATATTGAAATCAAGACCTTTGCCTTTTAGCTCAGTTCTCTCTTCTCCTTGAAAGATTGGTACAGCGCCACAGACACAGCACTAATCCACCTATCAATCTCCTGCTCCATTTTTCCCTTCTGTGAAAGAAGTCCCAAGATAAAACTCCTCCACTTAGGGCTCAAGATCATGGTCTCAGATTTTATTAATTCATTGATATGAAAATAACTTTGAATGTAGGGAACCATGATCAACAGCATCCTCACCTGCCTGGTAAATAATCTTTTTTTTTTTTTAAACCTCTTTTATCTCCACAGACTGTTTGTACTCATAATCTGAAAAACACCAACAGAGCCAATAGGCCACATAAACAGGAGCTATCAGGGACAACATCCAGCTCTGGGGGCTCAACATTCACACGGTCATATACATGAAACGATAATAATGGGAGAAGTGTAGGATAAATAAGCATTTTTTTTTCTCCTTTTTACAGCAGATTTTATTAAAAAAGGTGGTAGATATACAGTATTTTTTCAGTATTGCACATTTAATGCATTCTGTGCATCAGTGATAGGGAAAATAGTACAAATTGAGTCAGTACACAATGTAAACAAATACAGTATAAATCTAGTTTATGTTAAAAGCTCACGAATTCACTTGGAATTATCAGTTATTTACAAAAGGATCTTCAGATCAGGAAAACATTTTTTTCAAACTGTCTCTATAATGCATAGAGTCCCACGACAGCAACCAGAGCCACAAAGAGTCCCAGCATCATCCTCAGCATTGGTGAAATGGCTCCTGGGATCTGGAGTGTTTTACTATGAACTTTGGAGTTTGTCGAGCTTTGCTGTTGCAGATTTCCCGCCACACTCAGCATCTTCTGTAAGCCATCAAACACCTGTAAACCAAGTGAGAGAACATCATATGAGTGAATAATTAACTCAGGCTAATCTTGCTTGCTCAGCTGTCTGGCACCTGGGAGGTGATTCCAGTGCCCATCCACCACCCTCTCCTCACCTGGATGTTAAACTCGAAGGCCCTGACTGCCTCCTCCAGCACTCCGTTCCTCTCCTCCGCCGTCAGCTCCACGCTGTTCATCCTGCTGCGATAGAGCTGCTTGAACAGGTTGGGGCTGGAAACGCCAGGGAAAGCAAAGAAAGACAGACCATCGGCGCTTTTCAACCCCATGGACTTCTGGGCAATTCGGCCGAGCACCTGCCCTCCAGACAGGTCTCCCAGGTATCGGGTGTAAGCGTGAGCAACCACGAACTCAGGGTTTTCTTTGCCAATCTGAAAAATACACAAGAATAAAGAGTGTTACCTCTTTCTCGCCAAATGTGTCATTTGTGATACAAGCATTTCTGTGATCTGTTCGTCTTTTCTCAAAAACGTACTATATCGGATCTCGCAAAATACATTTCATGCTTTCTGAGTAAAAATAAGAAATTCATGAAATATTAGTTTCTTTTTGTCTATGCCAAAACTTAACATATAAAGTTATATTGGGCCTTAATAAACACTTCTGTTTATTAAGGGTGATGCCTCACAGCAATGACACTTTACATGTGAAATGTAAAGTGTCATTGTAAACTTTGCATGTGGAATGTAGAAAACCTACTTGTCTGAGTCTGTGGCTATATCTCTGAGTGGCGGCAGGGACGACAATCTTCTCCCTCCAGTCCGGTCCGTAGAAGTACTCCAGGTCCTTCTCGATGGATTTGAGCCGGGCCAGTTCAGCAGGAAAATAAATGGGTGCAACAGCGGGATGGTTGGAGTTCCTGTCCATCTCTTCCTCCAACGCCCTGTAGATCTCATACAGGGAGCACAGGAGGAGCTATGGAGGAGGCAGAGAAGTGCATTTGGTTAACCTGCTGGAATCCAACCAAAATTTAATTTATCTCAGCGGTCTTGCTGTAGAGTTTGTCATTACCTTATATTGTGGAAGTGTAACTTGCCCCCGCTGGAAGCTCAGCATCAGTTCTGTGTTTTCTGCTCTGACATGACTCTCCTTGGTCACCTCTTTGATTTGTTCTGATAGATCTCTGTGTGAGACAAAACAACAATGTTGGTTTTTAGGATACCAAAGAAAATCGGTCATATTTGGACAATGTTCACTGGGGAAAAGTCCAAAATCAAGTTTTAGAGGTATGAAGGAAATCACAGTAGCTCAATCTAACCTGGTTATGGTCTGCTCTGCCGACTTCTGAGTCCTCTTTTCTGTTTCCATTGTGCTCCTAAATATGCTAAACCTGTCAGAAAATGTGATTATGAAAAATGTATCATTTTGCACATAATATCCCAACACTGAGAAGATTTAGAAAATCTAAACATCAGCAAAGGTTCTGATATTTGAGTTGTGATTTACTTACCAGCTGTGATTAAGTCCTTCAGATGGAGTTGCAGCTCTCTATCTTGCTCTCTTGCTCAGTTTGAGAGCTTTAGCTCTTCTCCTTCTTTTATACAAGCTGCTTGTCTCCACCTCCCTCCCCCTTCTGCCTCAATGAAAACAGGAACTCTGAGTCACAAACCGTCTGCTTAACATGAAATGACAACTTCAGCAGAAGCAGTGGGAGGGGTCGAGACAAACCATGAGACTGCTGTTTTCACAAGTAGGCTTGAAAACTGCAGGGGGAGGGAGTATGGGACGTAGCATGAGTGAGGATTTGTTGGCAATTCCCTGGAAAACAAAGCCTAGGGCGGGCCGAGTGCAGAACATGACAGGGCAAATTTAGTTCCCAAAGTTGAATCGGAGGAGGAGCCAGTGCTAAGCATGACGCTGAACATTTCTGAGATTGCCATGAGAGGAAGTGTTCAGACTCTAATGTCCTACAAGCGCAAATCACATGTTAATTCATAGCTTTAATTTGAATGGGAAGATGAGCAACACGTTTTAGTTGACAAAACTAGTCACAACCTCTCAATCAGCTTACAAAACTCCAAAACAGTTAAGTGTAAATGTAATTTATTTATTGAATCCTGATAAATTTGATTTTATGTAACACACAATTGAACACAACACAGAAACATTAGAAAATAAATGAATAAACTACACAGTTTAGGCTGAATCTCTTGTAAAAATAAAAAGGCTATGATACAAGTTGTGAAGGAACTGAAAAATCCCTGATATTGTGTCTCAAATCACCTCTTTTTAGGGAAAACTGATCATCTATGAATAACTTTAAAAGGCCAAAGTTGCATTGTGGAAGTTTACCATTCCAAAAGAAGAAACACTGTCTTTACAAAAGACAGATAGAAAGATCTCAATCTCTGTGGCATATCTAATGTGCCTCTGCAGGCACTTCTTGAGGCAGCCATCCCAAAAACTCAGTTGCCTTGTTTAGGAACTTCCAGCAGACCTAATTGTCCTGGGTGGAATATAAAGATCCAGCAGTTCAGCAAAATGTTTAAGTGCCAGTTTGTTAAAAGATTCAAAAATAGACAGCAAAACTGAAATTTACTCTTAGTAGTGCAATCCAGTGGATTGAGGTGAAAGTGTATATGTGGGCACACTAGCTGCGTTTCCATTTACCATAAATTTAAGTTGTGTTTTAAATTAAAATTTGTAATAGTGCTCTTACTGATATTAGCAGAATATAGATTAAGATCTGCACACATTTGTAACACAGTTAGTGCTATGCTAGCTGTTAATATAGTGACTGATCAATATCACAGTATAAGGAATCCAGCTGCATAAAAACATGGATTACTTCTTCCAAATTCATTGACAGGCAGATGACCTTTTGACCTTAGTGAGGAGTCTGAGTCAGTAAAAGCCTGACTTTATGATAGACATCACCTGCTTAGCGAATAAATTGCACCATCAAAGGTTAGACTACTGTTTTAACAAAATATGCTTATGCTAGAACAAAGTATTCTGAGTCTTTGTGTCATTTAGATTGAGAAACTGACAGGTCATATGGAAATTGCTTTTTGAAAGAATGCAGATTTAAGCTACTTCCTGGTCTTTAATGGTAGAATATGCAGCCAGCAGAGAGAACATTTTCCAAAAAAACAGAGCTTCAGTATCACTTTATTATATTAATGATATAGTTTAATCATATTTCAAGAAATCCTATGGATTTTTCAAATGAATACCCTTTTTGATAAGTGCAAGCAAGATTTACAACAACCTTAGTCAATCCGTCTTATACAGCGACACCCAGTGGTCATGTTTATTACAAATCATGAAACATCGCTCCAGACTGAAACGTGACTCAGCATTTTAGAGGAGGAGGAGTAAACATGAAACAGCAGCTGTTGTTAGTGTCTACGTGAAGAACTGAGGTTCACCCCTGGGTTCCAGTGTGAGCGAGCCAGATTTGTGAGGTCATTAAAGTCGTGAGCTTTAACTTATAAAATCAATAAAGAGTATTTTTCCACTTCAGAGTTTGCACTAACATGAACAACTAATAACAACGTCAGATGGTCTGATAGGACCACTAGTCCTCCGCGTTTCTTTTGTTTATTAATAAATATTACGGCAATCTAATGGCTAAATGAAGCGGAACATTATTTTCATTGTGAAAATAAAGCAAGTACTCGATCAAAAATGTTCTTAAATCGCTTGTTTGTATCGTAATTTGTTGGGTGACATGTTTGTTTGACCTGTCACCTGCAGCAGTCTCACCACTCAGCCAGGTCAAATCAAAGTGAAAGCCATCAGGATAAAGTTAAATCATTTACCCACTGTGAGTGTCACACGGCAAAGCAGCTTACTCAACATGCGGGTCTTTTAATAGAAAACATTTGAATAACCTTTGAACTCTGGCACAGATTCAGCTGGTACAACAGTAAAAGAAACAGGAAAGCCTCTACTTGCTTGTGGATTTTTGTCTTTAGTGCACTTGATTTAAATAGCTATAATCAAAATTTTCTGACCAGCTTGAAATGAAATGATTCTGATGATCAGAAACCATCAGAATCAGGTGTGTTGCAGCACACCTTTTTCTGACATAGAGAATAGCATCCAAAGAACCAATGATCAAAAAAACAGTGGTCTAACCTGGCGGTTCTCATATCCTGCTACCTTTAGATGCGTCTCTTCTCCAACACACCTGATTCAAATGAACTGCTTCTTAGGCCTCTGCAGAGCTCAATGATGTGTTGCTCAGGGATTAGTAGCTCTGGTTATCTCTGGGCTAGACTGCAAGGACTCTGTAAACCCAAAAGAGGAGCAGAAAGTGGATTTTCTCATGGATTTGAACGGCCTGGAACAAGCAAACCTGAATGCAAAGGAATGTAACCCTCAAAAGGTGATTTTATTACTTATTTATTTTTTGACACTTCTTATAATGAACAGACAAAATAGGAATTTGTGTGTCAGTATGAACATCTCAATAAATGAAAGGAATACCAGACAGACTCATGCTGAATCTTAGGTTTTCAAAATGCTCTAGAATGCTGGCTACTTATATTTTCCATTATAACCTAAATGCCTTTTGATTATATCAACCCCACTGGAGGGAATGAGTGACACAGAAAAGGATGGATAGATAAGCTTATGGAAAGTTTCAATAAGTGATCAGGTTCCTTACAGTCACCTGGCAAGTTAGAAGTGATGGCGAAAGCAGTGGGAAGAGTTTTTGTCCTAAAGAGCAAAGAATTTTCTGGAAATGTGAGGTCAGAGATGACTTATCAAAGGGATATTTTTAAGTTATTAATAACCAACAATAGAATGTACAGTAATAAATTATAAAACTACTGTGGCTATACACAGCTTGACATTTCTCATGCTCTGTTGCTTCATCTACTTAACTCTTTATTTCTATTTTAGAATGCATGTCACTCAGTCCCTGCCTAAACATGACAACAGCAAAATGAAATTTCAGAAACTTTTGGTGTTTTGTGTCACCACTAGACTGGAAGTGGTCCCCTTTGAGCACCTTTTTAGAAACACTTGATTATACATTTTCTAATGTGTGTATCTGAGAAATCATCTTTTTTTTCATGTCAACAGACTGAATGTTTTCCAGTGATCTTGTATATAGATTATTGTAAATGTAGCATTGTCTGTTAGAGTGTTGAGTTTTTCTGAAAAACTGAGATTTATTAATCATCTTTAACATTATCTTAAGAAAAAAAAAAATTACTTATCTTTTTCAGAAACTAATTGGTTCCCCAACTGAGAGAACCCAACATGCTGGTAAGGACTCACTGTTGTCTTTCAACAGTGTTTAAATGTTTGGAAATAGATCTTTAATGAGATAATAAGAATATTAAATATGATTACATAAGTCTTTCATATCCTGTGTTTTCAAAATGTGTAGTCTTGTGAAATGTGAGTTATTGTGGGTTGTGAAATTGCTACAATTCCAGATAACATTGGAACAGAATCTGAACCTCGCTGGATGGAGTCCTCTTGTGCTTTCCCAATGCAATTAGCTTACATGCCTCAAGATAAATGGATGATGGAGGATCCGGAGGTGAGAACACACACTGTAAGAAAATTGTATCAAATGATTTCAAATTAGAACAGAATCTAATGTTTGATTCCAATTAGAGACCAGGAAAACTTTGAAAATGGACTGATCCATGAAACTGCCTGCTGATAGTATTGTCACTTTACAAAAATATAAACCTTTTCAAATAAAATCCTTAAACTGATTTTTTTATTTTTTATTTTATTTTATTTTTTTATTTTCAAGACAACTTGCTGCATTCAAGCTGCACAGTAGGGGGTGCTGTTGCTCAGGTATTCATGTATTTATTTTCGTCAGTTCACCTCCCGCTGATGCAAATTCAACTATGTTTCTGACAGAAACATTCAAATCCCTCCGTGGGATTGTTGTATCTTGACAACCACCAGGAAATGGCAGACAGAGATGTCAGCATGTCGTTCCCTCCAGTTATGAACAGCGCTGACCTGCAGGTCCCTTCGCCAGTCCGAGCCACTGCTGGTCCTGAGTTATGCAGCTTCATGGCTGATGCATGTGCTCCCTTTGGTTCTTCAAGCAACTATCCCAGTTGCTCTGACCACTGTCCAGTCAGTGCTGCAGCACACCTACACCTTCTGGGAGAGTCCATGTCTCTCATTGGTCGCCATCTTGAAGAGACTAATGTAGGTAGATCAAAAAATGTTTTTGTAAAGAAATACAGTGCTTTGTAGAAGTTTACCCCTAAAGTTTTTCACATGTTATGTTAAAATCACAAACTGATATATTTGGAAACTAAAACAGGAATTTCAAAATGTTCAGCAAAATAAAAAAAAAAAATGTTGCATGCACATGTTCAGTCTCTTTGAGTCAGCCAGTCTTTTTTTTTTTTTTTTTTGGTGAAATATATGGTTTATTTGAATTTAGTAACAAAGACCAGACTTGTGTTGTGTGTTTTTTAAACATCTGGAACATTTCACCAGTATAAGTTTGTTTTAAAAGTGGTGTGTAATTAATGTAAGTAATTTTAAGAAACTATTTTTCTTTTAGATACCAGTGGATTAAAAAAAAAAAAAGCACACTACAGAATTACTGTATTTTTCCGGACTATAAGTCGCAGTTTTTTCACAGTTTGGCCGGGGGTGCGACTTATACTCCGGGGCTACTTATGTGGAAATTTACACATCATTATATCATATCACATGTTATTTTCACACTAAACCGCAAGAGGGCGCTCTAGGCCTGTGTTATTCTACCTTCGGAGAGGTAGAAGAAGTTA